>JANTPZ010003306.1:0-13463 GCA_025593235.1 Vachellia pachyceras
AGATTGGAGTTGATACTGAACGGCGTCGTTGGAGGCATGCTGGAGTTGGACTTGGGAAGCCCTAACAACAATAACAGAAGAACACAAATGGAGGAACAATTGGCGGCGCATGAGAGCTGAATTAAGAGTCACAAAGCGAAGAGTTTTGGCATCGTTGGTTCTGTTCATTGGCGGAGAGTTTCAGCGAGAGCTAGAGTAAGAACCACTGAGCCGAGAGAGTTGCAACAGTCACTGAGAAGTGTGAAGGCATGAGAGACACAACGCAGAGATTGAAGGCGGACGACGGTCATGAAGCTGGGAGACGAACGAACGAGAGAGAAGAGCCGAGAGCTGGAGCAGCGTCGTGGCTGTGCTACGAGAGGGGACGGCACGAGAGCAGAAGGTGTGAACGTTATTGCTTGAGAAAGCCTCGACTGGAGCTGCTGGTTTGTTTTGTCGCTGGAGCAGAGAGAGATAGTCGTCCTGGCCAACGGGTTGGGCGAGTTAACGTCAACCCGGCCGAGTTGACTCGGTCAACGCCGAGTCAACTCGTTGACCGGGTTGACTATGGTTCGGATCGGCCAATCCGCCGGTTCAGAGGTTCACCGGTCGGACCGACTGGTCCGAACCGGGTTTTCTTTCTATGCGCGTGCGTGCGTTGCTTCTTGATTTAAAAAAAAACTATCTCCCAGCGTCTGCACGTTCTCTTTACCTTTTCTCTTTTTATTTTCTTTTTTTTCTTTTATTTGATAAGGATGAAATTTGAATCATGAAAACTGACGCTCTATTCTTCAGACTTGCACAAGACTTGGTCAAATCCCCTCTGTCATGTCTCCACTAATAATATAAAACAAAATAAATAATTAAACTACTTTTAACTCCCCTAAAAATATTAATATTTTTACCCAAGAGAAAAATCAAAATAATAATTTTAATCAATTTCAGCCCAAACAATCTCCGCAAAACAATCTTCAATTTATCTCTCCAAATCTGCACAAGATAAAAAAAATAATCAATGGCCCTTTGTGCAAAAATATTAAATGAAGATTTAATCATAAATTTCTAAGATTTTCTCAATTAATTTTCATCCAGTGTAAAATAGCTAATAAAATAAAATATAATCCAAACAAGTTCAATTAGCCATAACTTATCACTAAAAAGACTAAATGAAGAGGATAAAAATATATAAAATTGTGATTTATCAAATGCCTCATAAACCCATTTGCTTAGAAACATAATTTTGTTTCATTTAGAAATAAACATGGAGGAGAATTTTGCCCAACATTTATCTCAATTTTCCATCTATGTACATTATTGTGGACCAATAAGAATAAACATTGTACACTCAAATATTTAAGATGGAAAATATCTAGCTCCTGACCAAATGCCAATTTCACTTGGAGAATTTTGTTGGCTTAATATATATAAGTGATGCAATATATCAAATTAGATATACCAACACTGAAATAATAATCTTATTCTCATAAGTATTGATCAAGCTATATATGGAGGCTTTAATAAATTATTATGGATAATATAATCTGAAAATTGTACACTCACAAACATAATGATTTGTTTGAACAATCTTGCAAACTTTAATATGCAAGCTACTAATAACCACACATGTAATCATATTATAGATCTATCAAATTTATTGAATACTTGTATGGTTTACATGATTTTCAAATGGGCCCATATAAGTTAATATATTTCCAGAAATGTAGAGATCCATTTCAAATCATAACCAATGATCTTCTCATGATCCATATTCTATTAAGAACAAGCATCACATGATACCTTTGAATTATATATAATTATATAATGTGATGGCTATTCATGAAGAATCTTCTGGCTCTTCAATAGATGTCAATATACAAATTTTTTTTGACATTATATTGCATCTTATATATGACTCGGATGATCAAACAAGTCATGCCAACAATAAATTTGCTAGATCAGTAAACTTCTAGTTTACTATAACAACTTTTCAATTTTCATAACATATTGATTTAAAATCTCAATATGACATTTAACATGATATCAATTTTGGGATCTGACATCCAGTTTGGGAGATCAAAAGGCTTAACAATCTTCTCCTCATAAATGAAAATATATACAAAATTAACTCACATTTGTATTATAATGATCTCCCCCTCAAATGTGAGTCATATAAATATGCTTTTCTTATTCAGTGTTTTTCCTTTGAAAGTCTTTATATCTCATGACTTTTATACAATTTTGGACTTCAATCCAATTGGGATATCGTCTTTAGACTTTTGAGTGAACCAAAACTCTAATATAGATTTATGGGCCATAATTTTCATCATCAATCCTTTTTCTGCCCATAAACTAAAAAGTTATATTAGTTCTTCATGAAGTATATCAATTCTGTAACATATAGTTCTTTAGGAACTATATCAATTTTGTTGTGGATAGTTCTTCAGGAACTAACAAATATTGTTATATAACAATATAAATTTCATGGTTATTTTTGGTTTCATAACCAACCAATTTAACCTTTTCCAATAGATTGATATGTATTTTTCTATATGACTTCCGGTCATATTATATATTTTCCTTATAATTTTAATGTCATTAAAAAGCTCAACTTTCAATCGTCAATCTGTCCAATATAATGTAATCATGACCATTATTGTCTCACATATATCTTTCAGTAGTACATCATCACTTTCTCCAAACATTGGTCTTATGGACCAAAGATAAAATCTTTATAAGCTACAAAATTTTGATGCTTGAACATTAAGCCTTCAGGGCTTTGATACTTGTAGCAATTTGATTATTCAAATGGAAAATTTTTTTTTTGCCATTTGCGAGTATCCACAGTGTTCTTTCGTAAAAGAACTATTATAATAGTGATGTGACTTCATGTCATTCAATCACAATTACAGAAATTTCTTGGTTGTTGGCCATTAAATTAAAATAATACTGTAATGAAATAAATTCAATAAATTTAAATTTGGAACTGAATATAAACAATAATATAAATATAGTGTATAATAATAATATAAATTATATAGAGAGAGAGCATGTATCAATAATATAAATGAAGTAATAAATAAGTATAGATGTAGCAATATGAATATCACAATATAAATGAATATAAGTGACAGAAAGATAGAAAATAATAAACAATAACAACAATAATAGTAAATAATATAAATAAAGTTAACAATAAAATAACACAAACAAACATATATATATATATTAGCTATATAATTGTGAGTATAATAATAAGGACATAATAAGAGAAAACAAAATGACAATAAATAATAAATAAAAAGATAAGTAGCAACCGACTGAAAGTAAAATATAAGCAAAACGTAAATTATAATAACAACAAATTTAGAACAGTGATTAAATAACTTAAAATATATAAACAACATAATGTTAAAGGAAATGAAAAGATAACATAAATAAATTAAATATAAATAAAATGAAATAACTTAATATCTAAATGTAAATAATAAAAGAATTAAAATAATGAAATATAAATATCAAATAAATAAATGAAGCGTGAATAAATAACATAATATAATAACAAGAAATAAATATCCGGGATGACCATATCTATATGGAGGTAGGGAAATATATATATGTCAATATAAATAAATAAATGTGTATATAAATAAATATGGCATATATGTGTGTGTGCACACAATAAATAAATAAACATGTATATGTGTAATATAAATAAATGGCACAATATAAATAACCGGTAGAAATAAAATAATAAACAATATTAACAATAAAGTGAACAATAGAGTGATATACATATATATTTATATAAGTCATAGTGATGTGAGTATAACCATAATGAAATGAATAATGAAGAAAAAGAATGAAAATAAATTGGTACTGAAAGTAGAGATGGGCAAAATATAAATATAAGAACAATTAAATAAATAAAAACAATGTAAATATAAGAATAATAATTACAAGAACATAATATAAAGAAGAATATTACAACAAAAATTAAGGTCTCAAATATGGCTTATATATCAAAACAATATAAATAACTTATAAAGAGGATTAAAATAAGATATAATAATGAAAACAATCTCTAATAGTATCAATGAAACCCGATGTATAAAACAATCGGTAAGAAGTGTCACCTTCAATTTCATATGAGGATTAAGATTATCATTGATAGATTATATAGATATAAGATAAAAGAAGATAAAAGAAAAAGGTTAAGACAACAATAAGAAAATGCTCCCTTAGCAGAGCGTCGTGCTGATAACGTGTTATAAAACGAAAAATGAGAGCATAGAAAATAAGATGGGACAAGATATTGTAGAAGAGAGCAAAAGAGCATTTCTCATTCACATATGATTTCAAGTACATCCAACCATTTGCTTTACAACCCTATTTATAGGCACTAAACCCTTCCAAGAGTTTCAATGCTATAAACAAAAGAATCAACCCACATTATGATACAACATAAAGGTATTGGAGGTTATGATCTTTATGGCATTAAGCATGGGGAATAATAAGGGATTGAAGGTTATGGAATTTGGCATTTAGAGGGAGAAAATCTTAAAAAGAATCCAAAGAGATTTATGGACATCCACACTTTTATATAATTTCATAACATATTGGATATTATATTGTTCTTAGATTCAGTTATTAAATGATTGATATTATATTTTTGGGCCATGAAGAATCGGTGTTATTATTTTATGTTAGATGCATGCATAAGCCAATGTGAGAATATTTTGAAAACATTTCAGGGAAATAAAGGGAATAATTTTCTTACTTGAATACAGTATATGGGAAAGGAATATTACAATATTTTATTAATTTATATATTTTTTTTAAAAAAGGTGTTTTAGCTTATTCTTACATATTCAATATTTTCAAAACTGTATCATATATATATGTTCAGCAAGATATACACACACTCATGCAGACACACCCCACCGGACAGTGCGACAGAATCAATTGTCATCATCCATATCAATAGTACAACAATATAATTTCAGACTCCATTGCCACTCTTTATGACCCTTTTTGGAAATTTCTATGGTCCATCTCTCCCCCTTTTGAACAGATGTTCATATGGTAGCTGCTACATAGTGCTACACACCAATACGAAGGAAGTACCATATCAATGTCTCTGTTGAAATGAAGAAACACTTGATCACTTATTCATAACTTGTTCATATACCCTGTTATTAAAGACACCTTAAGTCACCTTCACAAGGATGGAGAGGTATCTCTCATGCACGAGGAGAACAATCATTCTCATTAAAGAAATATGGGCAAAGCACAACTGAGCTTTGCGTACATCAAGGACAAATCATCCAACCTTCACTTGTCATAAAGGAGATATTTGGAATGGTGTCATTGACTATACCCTTTATCTCAATGCATCAAAAGATGAACAATCAAAGGCTATCTCTAAGCCTAATAATTTTGATAAAGGGTGCATTCAACAACAAAGACTGGATCATCATTCTTCATAAATTGAAGGGAAGGAGAAAGGCATTAAAGGATGCTATGCTCTGATATGTTTTGAGGGATCGATCATACACCAATTCATGAGCAGGAGGAAAACTGACAGATCAAACTCCTTATTCTACTATCAATGCCTCAGATTATGCCTCCTTTGGGTTCAAAGATACACTACACAACTATTCTTCAGCAGGGATTCGTTGCAGATCTGGTGCATGAACAGGTCTTTCATCCCTCCAACAATCGTTCAAGCAAATCATGCCAATGTAGGGATACAAAATATTCAAAATCTGCTTAGGAAATTTCTCTCTTTTATTATACACCCCTTCTTTTAGTTTTTTAGGAAAACTCAATCTTTTATATTTCAGTTCTATTTCTTTATGTCCTTGTAAGGCATGATAATATTATTTATATCATTTTGTATTTTATCAAAAAAAATTATTCAAAATGGGGGAAATATATAATTGACTCTAAATTTTATATTCGCAATTCATTTTTATTTACAAATATAAATTTCCTGAATGTACTTCTCTATTTCATTTGCAATTAAAAAGATTTTTGTGTCGTGCAAGCTCTACCCCCCCCCCAAAAAATTTTCAAAAGACCTATGTAACTTTGGAGTTGTGAGTTTTATCTTACAATAATTGGTTTTTGGTCTAAACTCACTTCATATCCTTACACTTTTATGACTTTTGGTTTTAATCTCTATATTTTTAATAACTTTTGGTTTTTGCCATATTAGTTAACAGTGCACATCAATATACTTAATAGTGTCATCGGTACATTAGCAAAGTTAACACTATCAAGTTTAGATCCAAGTTTTCATGAAAGTATAGGAACTATCATTTGGAACAGCACAAAGTATAAGGATGAAAAAAAAACAAAAAGAGGTACAAGGAGAAAAATCAAAACTTCTTAAAAATATCAACTATCTTTTTTCCTCCAAAATACTAGTAAAACAACATATATTAGAAAGTATTTTTGTTACATACAATTAGATTTTGATATATACAATTTAGGTTATTTGATCATTTTCTTAATCTATATTCTATATGCACAATCTTGAGTGACACACTTTGAAATAAAAGAAACAACATGCATGGCAATATGATATATATATATATATAATATTAATTTAATTTATTCGACCTAGAGGAATCATTTTTTCTTTCATGTTTACAATAAACGGAATAAAAAAAACTCTTTGCAATGAAAAGCGTCATCTAGAAGAAGAAAACTAATGATTTCAGGTAATAGAAATGTTGCTGAAATCAAAAAGTAGTTTTTTTTTTTCTGAAATAAAGAAACATGTGTGCACTTAACTAATCTTACTTTTTCTTTAACTAAACAAACTAAATAGTCAAAAGAAAAGATTGATAAATCATTAATTGCACACAAGCACAGTCACAGATCCATTATCCATTGGATTCTTCTAGTTTATTTATATTATCTTTAGGGTTTGTTATTAATTTCTAGTCCAACTTAGAATCCTACTTTGACATTCAGAAAAAGGATGGTTTAGAGAAAATTGAAATTAAAGAAAATAATCATGGACATGTAATTCATAATATTGAGAGATTTTAAAAGTTTACAATACTTCTCTAGGATTCTCTGTACAATCAAAAAGAAAATTACCATCATTCCTCTGATTCTAATTACAAATCACTCTTAATATGTTTCATACAGATTAAACATGAAACTTCATTAACTTTATTTTAAAATTTAATAACTTTTTAACTTTATCCATGTTATTAACAATATATCTTATGAAAACAAGTCAACATAATAATGAATAAAGGGTAAAATTATACATTCATATAAAAAAATTTAATTGTGTGACTTATAAATAAAACAAAAAATTTCTTCATCGCTCTACCTATACATAGAACCGGAAGAGTACATCTACATAGTAACTGCATTGAGACTAATATGTTATGATCTTAGTTCTTAGATAAAATTATCTTTGTAACAACAAGAAGGTCACATTGTAACTTTCAAAAGTAAAAGGTGAGGAACTTTGGTAAATCAGTTAATTACAACAGTCATAGCCCAATCTCTCTTAAATACCCCTTATAACATTAGATACATATCAATTTATTATAGTTTAGGTAAATTAGTTTGGGTAAAATGATAAATATACGAGATAAAATTGATTGAAATGCTATATTTAGAGTTAAATCCAACTCCCTAATTTGCTTGTCTATTAAGGATTGGATGGAGTAATTTGTTTCAATTTATAGTTAAGACAAATTATGAACTTTGAGAACTAACTGATTTTTTTCCAACATTATTCCAATGACTTCCATTAAAGGTTAGCAAAAAAAAAGTTAGGATTGACTAAGAACAGAACTTGAGAAAAAAGTAATACTTTCAAGACATGAATTAGTTTAATCCATACACTTGCGCTTGTAAGAATTAGATGATTTGGTCTTATGAATGAAAAGTCGAGAGAGTAATATAATTAGCTAGATCTAGAAACCCTACTGATCAATTGCACAAAACTAAATGGACTGTAGGAATTGAATAATTTCCAAGACTTTGGTTTGAGAGTTAATTTATTTACTTTTTTAAAAGTAATTACATCCTCTGTAATAATAAAATGAAAAAGTTAAGGATAAAATTTGTTTGCTGCCATTCTTGGTTAAGAGTGTGTCCAGTGAATTGTTGAAAATATAGAGATTGGTCGTTAAACTTAGACAAAAATTTATAAAACTATTGGCATCAACATGACAACCTAAGTTTTACAGGGAGTAAAACTAGAATTCAATAGAACTTTAAAGAATAATAATGATATTAACATGAAGTGAACCGTTTAAGGATAAAATTAGTTTGCTGACATTAGATAAGAGTGTGTCCACCAAATGCTTGACTTTTCTGGCAAATTTAATCCGAACTACCTTAAATCGAGTCAAAAGAAACTACCAAAAATACGCAGAAACCGACAGAGAGAGATTAAAGTTTGATGATCTTATCCACATTGCTTGCCGACTAGATATTCTCAAGAAAGGATGAGGTGTTATATTAGGTTTAAGATATAGGATATGTTGGAAGTAAAGGAACCAGGGGATTGTCCGACGACGACGACAACTTTTAACTGTCATCAACGAACGTACTAGACCCACTATTTATTAATGAAGGGTTTTCTCTGAGATTTGAACACTTGCCTTCATCTTGGTCGTTTCCAAACATTCGTCTGGTTAGTTACACATGGTTTTTATTTGGTGATCCATATAATGGATTTCATTATTATTATGTGGTTCCAATGTGTTTTGTTGTCTTAATCATTCTGAAATGAAAGAAATTGGGATACATGAAAGAAGCAAGCAACGAAATTGACTGGTAACAGCTCATGAGTAGATGAATCGAACACGTTTGCAACTGGTCAAAAATAATTTTTCCCCAAAATTTTAATTAAATTCGCAGTTGATATATCCTACAAACGCGTTTGTAAAAAGGTGTTTTAATTACTGATATAGATATACATATATATATAATCTTCAATTTTTAATATTTAATAGGGACATTAACTTGAGATTGAAGCAATCTATTCTTAACCTTCAATACACTCGGGGATTATAAATTGATGAAGTAATAAGATGAATAGCTCTAAACTTATTACGTAATTATACAAACTGATAACCTCTATTTTTAGTATGAGAGAAATTAATCTCTATTTCTCAAATATATCTATGTTACTATTTCATGATAATATTTATAAATTTTACAAAGAAGTGAGAACTTTGGCTAATCGGTAATTTACGAGGTTACTACTATATGATCTCAAACTAAGGGTTCAAATTCTAAAAATAGCATGTTACCTTGTGAAAATAATAAAAATAAGTACATTGTTGTAATTCTTGATAAATTGAAGTATAAAGTCTCTCCCCACTTCTAACTGAGCATGCATCTCTAAGAAAAATAATGGTATAATTTTGCTTTATTGTTTCCTATATATATATATATATATGTTTATGCTCGTGTCACCTATATGTAGACATTACGATTTAATTGAAATTTAGAAATAATGTAAATGAAGCAAGATAAATATAAATATAAATATGCTCTGAAAAAGAAGGTAAACTATCAGCCATCAATTTACATTATTTCTTGCACATTTAAATACAATCCAATAAGATGGTGATATACTACTAGAAAAATGTCATTTAGCAACGGAAAAATCTATTGCTAAATGGCTATTTTTCATCAGAAAATTTCCATTTAACGACGGAAAATATTAGCGACCCTTATTTTAGCAACGAAAAATAGCCATTTAACGACAGATTTTCCGTCACTAAATAACATTTTTCTGGTAGTGATAGTTGCATGGTCATGATTAAATATTAAATCTGTTAGGTAGTTAGGCACAACACACCATCTCCATATCTATCCCTCTCATCTTATTGGTCGCTTAATCCCCAGGAGAGAGACCCGCAAACCATCCAATCACATTCTCCACACAACGTAACATTAATTCCAGTGAGATATATATATATATATATATATTAACAACGTAATACATTAAAAATATAAAAATTATTAAAAACAATAATATAAAAGCGCATCATACACAATTTACACACACACGCACACAAATTCTTTACTCTAAATTATCGGTTTCATCCATATACTTAAAATTATCGCCATTAATTAAATTGACAAAAACTATAGTTATAGTACTAAAAATATGCCACTTTTTGGGTGGCCGCTTGGAGATGTTATTATTTTTTTAAAAAAATAAAAGATTTATGAATTTGCACATTAACGACTAACGAGGAAGAAGGGAAAAAAAGTGCAGGGTTATCCTAAAATATTTAAGTGTGTGTGAAAAGGAATAGAAACGTAAGGGGTCAAAGGATGAGGCGCGTCCAGAAAAGTGTACCGTACGCTTTGGGCTAATGAGAGGGTTACACGTCACTCGTCACCGACCAAGACCGCATATCTGAATATCGTGTGGGACCCTGCCACGTACTCGCACACTCACTCTGACGTGGCGGTTTCTTTTGTAATCTCACCCACAGCGCAACACGTTCATTCACCAACTCCCACCCACTTCAGCTACCATCACTTTTTTCTCCTTTCTTTTCTTTTACCAATAAAAAATTCCACGAAATTTAAAAAAATAAAAGAAAACGTAGTAGAGTAACACTTGCTAGGAGCTCAATTTCGAACTCATAATTTGAATTGAAACCCGTTTTGTTACATTATTTGAATTCCAAACTTACAAGTTACAAGTTCTAAATCTAAATAATGCCCTCAATATTGTGCTTGTTTGGGGAATCCGTTAGGAGAACGACCATTAGGAGAAATGGCTTTTAAAAATGAGTTTTGGAAGAATGAATAAAATTTATGTTTGGATAAACCGTTGGTAAAAATGAAGTTACGTTTGGATAAACCATTAGTGAAAATGACTTTTTGAAAAATGCATTTATATTTGGATTGAAATTTTGAGAAGTGATTTTCGGATAAAAATTACTCAAAAGGGCATGAATAACATTAATACATATAATTATTTTGTACTTTTTTTTATTAAATTAGGAAAAATTGCTAAGATAACATTGAAGGATATAAAAAAAATGTTTATAATACATACATGGTCAAATTATTACAAATAATACATATTTACTCCGCCCTTAAAGCGTGTACAATCTGATCTTGGATCCTATCACGTACAAGATTCATTTGTGTGGAATCGGATGGTATGTTTGATCCCGAGCCTCACCAGTGTCATCATCAGTGTCTTCAAGCTCAACACTTTCAGTTGCAGCTGTATCAAAATTTTCATCGGTTTCAGTTTCTCATAATAAAATTATGTATGGCCATTGTAGCACAAACAATTTGTACTTGGGTATTGAATTTGTATGGTGGCATATGATTCAGAATGGCGAATCGATTATTCCACACCCCAAATGTTCTTTCAATAGTACACCGCAAACTGGAGAATGGTAATAATTGAATGCTTCGTTACTATTTGTAAATCCAGGTTGCTATCTAAATTCGGGAAGATGATAGCGCTGGCATCTATACGGACCGAGATATCCCATCAGTGTTGGATAGCCAGCATCAACCAAATAATATTTCCCTAATATAATAATAAAGCAGTGACATGTGTGAATCTAGTGCAGACATATAATGAATACAAAAAAATTTGAATTTAAATTGACAAAAAATAAATACCTTCAGGTGGATGTGGGAAATTCAAGGTAGGAGTTGTGATAGCAGTGTTAAAAATCCTAGCATCATGTGCAGTGCCTTCCCACCCAGCTAAGACGAAGGTAAAACACATATCCCAATCACAAACAGCCATAACGTTTTGTGTTGGATAACCCTTTCTCCCGATATATCTATCCTTCGTTCTCAGACTGACTCTACATGGAATGTGGGTCCCATCAATTGTCCCTATTGCATCCTTAAAAAATGGCCAATATCGTTTATCATGCCTTATGTTTGGATCAATTTGGGAGAACGATGCATCACGTGGTTTAATAACTTCACTTGCTAGACTAATGCACGCTTGCAAAACCCTGTGAAAATGTCTACTGATGGTTTCCCCTGAATGTTGAAACCTCTCATGTACCATCCTGTTATGGTGTCCATGGCTGACAATGAGCAAAAACAAGGCAACCATTTCTTCAAAGCCCATGCACCTTGAATTTTGTAACCCGTGCTCAAGCAATTTATAGCATAGCCGGTTGAATACATTCTTATCCATTCGAAACAATTCATGAAACCGTGTTGGATGACCTTGCATCACTTCTTCTACCCACAAATAACCGGTAAGTTTACTTGTTCTTCTTGGTTCTTTACAAACATATAGCATTATGTATTGTGCGGTTAATGCACAGACCTATTCATTTTCTGCGATCTGATGCATCAACATTTCCATCAAGTCAGAGTCACTTAATTGGTTGTCGTTATCATTTGCTTCACTCTCCATCGAAGCTCTCATTATTTCATCATCTGAATTAGCCATATATTAATTTATCCTGTGACATTTTTGGAATAAAAGTAAGCACATCACATCAACATATTTAGACACAAGAGAAACAAACATGCAATAAATTAAATTTAATACATAAGGTTCATCACATGTGGCACAAATAATACATTGCGTTTCGAAATCATTTGAAAAGGATGTTTGGATTGGCGGTATTATATTTCAAGAAATCTACCAAGTGGTCCATTCGATTCTCAACTACTGTCGCAAATATTTCCCTAAATTTATATGACGCCAACAGATTTAAACAGCGTGTAAGTAACTCCGGGTCAGATGTAATTTCCTCCAGCGCATATATTTCCAAACTAAGCTCAGCGGTTGATGGAATCACATCTTTCTTTGTTGTTTTCTCTACCATATGCTTGAAGCGCCTCGCATTACTTGAAGAGTTAACAGCCATCTGACTAAATGCAGAGTCTATTTTGTGCGAGGCAGGAGCTTTCTTCTTTCACCTTTTACCCCACCCGCCATCCCGCTTCCGCTTACGGAGACTTCCAGAACCACTCTGATTACTAGGTCCTGAGTGTTGCCTGTTTTGTTGGATGTTCATTCCCTCAAATTCAGCGGTGACTCTGGCAGAATGTTCACCAAACGAGTCATCTTGACTGTCACCCGACCCTTCTGTTAGGTCCTCCTCCATCTCCTCCTCCTCGTTGAAGGTGGGTTGATAACAAGCATCGTCACCGTATGGCCGGGTTGGGGGCCGTGAAGCTGATGGTGTAAACATATCTGCTCTTGATGCCACCACATCCTTAAATAGTATCCCCATTTCTGTGGCAAACCTTAAACCTCTATGCCTAAACCGTTCGTATTGTGGATTTTCCTGCGTCCAAACCATTACCCCAAGTAAGCGTGTGAAATCATAAATTGAAATGCAGTAAATAAGTTAAAATTATAAATTTTAATACAGTAGACAAGTGCATACCTGTAGTTTCCTGTCCTACCATTCCGGTTCAGCTAAAATCATATTTGTGGCTGGATCATATCCTACACCTGTCTCTTTGGATATTAGTTG
>JANTPZ010003307.1:0-17821 GCA_025593235.1 Vachellia pachyceras
TCTTATCGTTAAGAGCTTTTTTGTTGCATTGAATATTAAAAGAATTATTATTACTAAATTTAACAACACATTATAAAGGCTATAGTTAATGGCCAATGTGTTAGTGGTTAAAAATTGGTCCATGAGTTGTCTTGGTTAAATATTATGAATTTGTTAGCCCATATGAATCTTCCCCTCTCATGGCGAATAACTCGTGAAATGCATAAGCTAATCTTTTTGAAGATGAAATGTGGGGACCAAACAATTCAAAGGATAAAAAGTTCCCTAATGTTAACAAGGTTAAAGTTGCATCTGCAACTATAAAATTATTTTTAAGTGCATTCAATACTATAAAATATCATGCGGTGCATCTAATGCATAAATTTTTTTAGTGCATTTAACATCCTAAAGTATTTTTTACGCCTTGATATTAGATGAACCAAAAAATATTTTAAGGTTATATATTTACCTAAAAAATTTCAAAATGCTAGATATAGAAAAAAATACTTTAGGATATTGGACGTATCTCAAAAATACTTCAGAGTATTATATATTGAACAAAATCCATAAATCCATATCATGAGTTTTACAGCTGAAGTCTTGCATACCTCTTGCCATAGTGTATCCTCTGAGATTTCTCTTGAATTCTTCTGAATAGGAATATTGGCACAGTGATGGACTGTTGAAACACCGTCACCCCGTCAGGGAATTCGTGATTGAACAAACAACGTTTTTATTGTATCTATTCTGAGCACTGGTCTTCTCCTTATATAGCCTCCCATCAAAACTCTTCAAAGGATTCAATGATCAGAAACAACTCTCTGAACACATCTCTTCAATCCATAATTCAAATAATAATGCGGGACACATCCGATAATATTTATTTATATAATATATATAATATCTAAATAAATGTAATAATAAATATACTTAATATATATTAAATTTCTAACATTATATGCATAACAAAATACTTTAAAGTGGTGTATACAAATGAAAAAATACTTCATCATACTAAACACATTTTAACCCATTATTAGCAATGAAATTTTGGCACATGTTATTGCCGTTTTTGTAGACAATCTTGATGCTCAGTTCATTCACATTTGAATTGTGTTGCAAAATTGACAATCAATATAATTAATCATACCTTTCACAACATTTATCAATTATAATTGTGTGAAACTGTATCCAACATCCTGAACTATTTTTTAATGTGAATTCAGTGCTTTAAACTATTTAGCGGTGCAATTTTGTACCTCATGCATCAAAATTGGTGCAATCCCCACCCTCAAGCAAACAGTGTTTAATGCCATTTTCTGCCCCTTTAATTTGACTAGACGCATCTCTGATCTATCTTTTACTCTTCTTCCCCTTCAATTGATCCATCTCTCTCAATTCTTTTATGAAATGAAGATGATGATGATGAAGAAGAAGGCCTGTTATAATTTGCACCACTAGGCCTGTTATAATTTGCACCACTACATAGTTTAATATACTGAATGCACCCTAAAAAAAAGTTTAAAATGTTGGGTGTGTCTTAACCCATTATAATTTGTTAAGGTTAATTAAATTAATGTCATTCTTACATTAATGTGTAATGGCATAAAATTCATAACTACTCCCAAGTCATAAAAAGTGCCTTAAGTACACCAAAATACTAGTTTGACTTGTTAAAATTAACAAGCTAAAAGTATATTTTGATCTAATTTTATATCAAATTTTTGTTTAACTGTCTTTTAAATTTTAAGAGTGCACTTTAAATAATTTATTATTAATTTCATTAGTTTTTTTTAACAAAAAATAATGACTCAACAAATTTAAATGATGGAAAAACATGTTTAAATATTAAATATTATTTTTATATTTTAAAATTTAATTATGTCTTATCAATATTTAATTGCAGCATCATCATTTGAATATGTTAAGTCATCATTTTCTGTTAAGTAAAATTAACTGTGTGCTTGTTCGGCTCATTGGTTGTAGGGTTCAAACGTATGTTCAACAGTATTTTTTTTGTAAAACGAGATAATCTCCTTCACATATTTGTTTCCACTTGCGTAAAAGTACTTCTTCACCACATTCCCAAATGAGCCCTATATTAGGATCAAAAGGATAAAAGTGCATCTTCTAAACTTAGGGAACAATTTTGAAAATTGATATAAATTTAGATTATCAAATGCACGCTTGAGTAAAAATAATATAATACAAATTATAATACATGAAATTATACAAATCTCATTAATTTTTATTCATAAATAATTTAATGCATTTTTAAAGATTAGTAGAACCGCATAGAGAATAAATATAGGGAAAATGATGCATAAAATACCTGGAAAATAGTAAATCTCATAATGATGATTTGAAATTTGAAAAGCTCAAAGTGATGATGGTTCCTCATGCGTCTTTAGACAAGTTTAAAGAAAATTACATGAATTCCTATGTAACTTATAAAGGCAACATTTTACGATGTCTACCTTGGCGAGAAAGTCGAAGAAAATAGTTTCTCACGCGTCTTTTAAAACATGATCCTGTTATATGTTCAGCGTTTTAAAGATATATTTCAAACAAAAAGCCCATGGTTCTAAAACCTATCTCATTTGAAAGTAGATTTAAAATGCTTTCCAACGATAGGCCATTCATAAAATTTAGAGTTCAAGCAAAGAAATTACAGTGTTTTTAGAAAGTGACCTCCATTCGAATGAACATTAAAGATTTTAACACTCATCTAGAAGTTCAATCAAATACATTGAAGATAAGACGCTTCGTTTGAATGAGAAAACCTTTTATTTGAATGAGATTTTAAATTAGGTACTCGATCAATTTCAAACTGCTGTAACTTTTTCATTTTAAATTTGGTTTAACTTGTTTTTTTAGGATACATGATTTTTAATAGGTTTCAACCCAGACCAAACCATGTACAAGTCGGACGCATGCCTTAAGAAAATGTTTGAAATAGGCTACAAGCTAGGATTACAAAAAAAAAAAAAACATGCCAGGGTGAATTATACCCTGCCTTTTCCATCTCTAGTGTCAAGTGTCGTAGTGCAAAAAAAAAAACAATAAATCTCTCTCTGTTTTTTTGCTGCTTATTAAAGGAGCAATGACGCGAAAGTTGAAAGCTGTAGCAAGAATTATTAAGAAGCAATAAGAAAGGAGATATTCTGGGAATTTTTCCTGAACAATGAACATGCTTACAATGAACATGCTTTACCTTTACCATCGGGAACTTCAAATAATTCATACCAAACCATACCCAAAGCGAAAAGTGAGGTAAAATATTTTTTATTTATTTTTATTTATAGAGTGATAATAAATTAATTGGGAAAAAACTCTATAAATAAGGGACAAATGTTACCAATCCTAGGCTTGAAGACGCAATACTTCGATCTTCTTAGCCTCTTCTCTTCCTCCTCCTCCTCCTCCTCCTCCTCCTCCGCCGTCGTCTTCCCCTTCAATCCAAACCTGGACCCAACTATGGTCGGACCCTCCCAACCTCCGAAAGCCACCCTCAAGTTCCTCTGTAGCTACGGCGGCAAAATCCTTCCCCGATATTCCGACGGCAAGCTTCGTTATATCGGTGGCCATACTCGTGTCCTCTCCGTCGACCGATCTATTCCCTTTTCCGGTTAGTTTTCTTTTAGTTGCGATTTTTTTTGGATCAAGTACGTTTTTAATTGAAGCTAGAGTTCCATGAGAGGGATTAATCTGTTTGGAGCGATATTGAGAGTGAACTTTAAATCTTCTTGTTTCCGCTGTTGATCCATTGTGTAATACAGAGTTGCTGGTGAAGTTGGGAGAGCTCTGTGGCTCGGAAGCTGTGACGCTTCGTTGTCAATTGCCTACCGAAGATCTCGATGCTTTGGTATCAATCGGCTCCGACGAGGATCTGGCGAATCTGATTGAGGAATACGATCTTGTTGTGCCGCCGTCATCTTTAAAGATTAGAGCATTCCTTTCGCCACCGAAATCGTTCCAGAAAAAGCCTTCTATTCCGTCCTCGTCGTCTATGTCAAAATCATCATCATCATCATCTTCATCTACTGCGTCGTCGTCGTCACCTCACAATTCTACTGCTGGTAGTTGTGGATGTTCTACTTGTGGCTGCAGCCCGAGGTACCCGGTGTTGGTGACGCCGGTCGTTGATCGATGTATGCTTCAGATTTCGGCGCCGATAGCGTATGGCCTGAGAAAATCTGCCGGGAGGAATATTCCTCTTCCGCACTATGCTTATCCGACGAAGGGAAACTCAGGCCACATTTGCGTCGTGCCCAGCGGGAACCACTGGTGATAGAGCCAGAGTGATCTGAACCATGGATGTGATGGGAACTGTTTGGAACTTAAAAGAGGAAGAAGCAAAAATGAGCTTAAAATATTATAATTATAATTAAAACATCGTAATTGAAAGTCGGGATCTGTGATGTAAAAGGGACTGTAAATAGTTGAAACGTCTTCCCCTTCTAGCTTGTGATCCATGGCCATTAAATTAATTTCAGTCCTATTACATTGTTGGTTTCAAATTTTGCGATGGTGAGTTCCTTTTTCGTTCGTCCTTTGCTATTGGCCTCTGGTTGTTGTTCCTTCTGAAAATTCCATATCGAAATCATTCCTTTGCTCCGGCCACCCCATCAGAGTCTCGTTCCCGTTTGTTATCCTTCCTCCTTCCTTTGTACTGTTGTCGCTGTGTTCTGCTATTTGTTATCCTGTAATCTTTTGCGTTTTTTTTACTTCCGTCGTCTGTATAATTGCAATTCCTTCCCCGATTTGATTAATTGTTTGATTACTTATGCTTGCAGGTTGAATGATTAGAATGATGCGGCTCAAATGAGGAAGCACCAGGCCTACAGCAAGTAATCCTAGTCATTGGAGATTGCATTTGACAAGATGTGCGACTGTAAGTTTGCAAAGACTCTAATAATTTGGCACCTGTCTTCCTTATCGATTAGTCTTTGTTATACTGTTGCAGAGACTGGCTGCATCATGCGCTCTGGTCCATTCGATTTTTATTAAAAATAAATCATACCTTCCATTTATTGAAAAATCTAAAGACAATAGTTGGTCATAAATAGGAAGTTAACTGTTGTATTTGGCATTCTCTAAGGACTAGAAAGTATCTGTATTGTTATTACAGAGTTTTCTTTTTGTTTTGTTCTTCTATTCAATGAATTCGTGCAGCTTAGCAATTGTGGTTTGAGTTCAGGTTTGGTGTTGGAAGCAGATTCAACTAAACGACTCCATCAAATGGGGATGCAGATGCTGCTTGGAATCTCATGGAATTGGGGACCATACCCTTTGAAGCTCCATTCTAATGGAATGACACGCAAAAGTGGAAGGTGTGAACTGATGCTAACAAGCTACTATGTCATCACAGCTGGCGCATGGAAGTTTGCCACAATAATAGAGATACCTACCAGGACAAGAAGGATAATTAAAAAATAGAATAAGATTGAAAAGCAACATAAAGAAAAGATTGAATATAAAACTTTAATGATAGGGTTGTGGCGTCTCCAAACGGAGAGGGGACAATATGACTTGGGTGGGAAGAAAAAGGACCCCTTCTTCCCTTGATGTTCAAGTAGAAGATTCCCTTGGCTGCCCGAGCTTTGGAAAGATATGAGATGTTCACACACCCGAATAACCGGACCTAATTCCTAGTTTAAGAGACTACAATTACGAAGGACCAAATCAAAACTGGAAGTCAATTAAGGTTTTATTACATATCAGAAAAGGTTTTAGGTTTATTCTTGCTGCCCCTACCATTTGTGATCTTTTAATGGGTGTATTCCTCCATGCTTGGTCATGTCTTATTCGAAGCATTGGATCTGCGGGGGCTACGATGTGGACCATACATGAAGCATTCAGATACAGGGTCCTCTTTTCAATGAGGTCGAATATTGAATAATGAATGTGTAGTTCTTTTGAGTGATTTGGAATGAAGGGGTAGAGTCCTGACACAGATGACATGGGAAGTTTGAGAGAAGGGGAAAGTGTAGAGATAAGGATCCGAACTCGGCCTATTCCAGGAGAACCAAAAAGGGTAAAAAAAAAAACAATCGAAGAACTCATCAGCTACTTTGATGTCAACTTGCTCGTTAATGATAATCTAAGAGATGAGGCAGGCTTCAACTAACCTTAATTATAACTTGAAGGATTGGAATATTGGCCTGGAGATAAGGTTGAATAGACCTTGGACGAGGGGCCGGAGGAAAGGTGATTGGGATGTTAATAATGCCTTTTTTTTTATGACCGAATAGGGATGGAAAGAAATGGTCGCAAATGGGAGATGATACAGCAAAAATATAGGAGGTTAACAAGTGGAGTGCGAAACTTTATATGGAAAAATATAATAAAAATAGAAAAAGCTTCATATTTGAATTTTTTTAGGCATAATTCTAATTAAATTCAGTCGAAATATCAAAAATTCAAACCCAAATTTTCAACATTAACAAAGTCTCTATGGTCTTATTAAAGATTTTTCAATGTTGTTAAAAGATCAAAATACCTCTTATAGTTAAAAAGAAAAATTGCAGGTAAAATTTTGGTAAAATTTACAATTGAATGTTTTTAGACAAAAAGTTGTATTAAGTTCAATCTGTATGTATGCATGCATGCATGCATGTATGTATAAAACTCAAAATTATAACAATCAAAATGAATATCTTGCTGTATGCAATCACATATGTTTTTATTAAAATTTACCTCTCAATGTTATCGAAAGTGAACTAAAAGTTTAAAACCCAATGATTTATTATGTAAGAATTGCGGGTTCAATTATTCATCAAGGTGGCATCTCGATAAAAATTTAGGGGATAAATTATTTAGAGTCATCACCAATTTTTTTTTTTCAAATAAATGATTGAAGAATTACATAGCACTGACCTTCAATTTTTATTTTTCACTATAAAGGGCATTTTGATCTTTTAACAATATTTTAAAAAAAGACCTCTTGACATTAATAAGGATTTGTTAAAATCAAAACCTAAATTTGGACTTTGGTATTTTAACTGGATTTAATTTGGACCCTCCCATTGTTTACATCTTAACAATTTTTTAATCAAAATATAAGCAATATATAAGCTTTTTATGATAATATGATATTATATATATTTTTGCACATAAATGCTTAGTTTTAAAATATAGGTAAGTATCTACTCTTAATTTTTAATTTGGTAACTGTTTATTCCTCCCTTCAATAAAATTTTTAATTTGTTCTGTTATCACCATTTGTCATTGTAACATAATTAACATTGCTAACCTTTGGGCATAAGCTAACGATTCTAATAAAACAAAGTTAAAAGATTTAATGAAGAGTAAAAATTGAGGTTACAAAAACAAATTGAGGGAAAAGTATAGGTCCTGCAATGCAAAATATGTTTCCTTTAAATAATTCATTTTCGTATTTTGATTAGAAAATTTAATATAAAAATACAAAGAATAGTGTTCAAGTCTATAAAAAAATAAACTGAACCTATAATTTCGCAAAGAAATAAATGAAACTTCAGCCGTAATTGAAAAAAAAAGGTTAAATACGCTGTCAACTGCCACCCAATAGAAGATATGAATAAACTGTCTCATAAATAAGAAAGGATTAATGTGTTGGCCACAGAAAAAATGTCATTTCCATGAAGTAATTGATCTGCTAAGCTCACTTAGAAGAAGTGTCCAACAATATTTTATTCGAATCGTTTTCCATTATTTTTAATTATTTTAAATGTCTAATATATGTCACTACCGTTATTCCTGAAGACAAAACAAGAGTTAGTAGCATAGTTTATGGAATATTGTTGGAGTTGTTAAGGTTCTTTCTTTGTTTCTTTTTAATCACTTGATTCTGCTTCACTTTTTATTAGCATGTAAAATACTACATGTGTTCTAGATGATTAATTGTTGTTCTGCCATTGGTATATTTTGGTGAGAAAACGAGTGAGTTAAACAATAATAGAGCTTCTTAATTCTTAATTATATATTATTGACATGGCATCATGTATGGGCCACATTTGTGTAAGCAGAATACCAAGATTGACTCGGCAAAAAAAAAAATTCCAAGATTGACCCACTAAAAAAAAGGATAGATTTGGATCGTTTAGAGGCGGACAAACCATATACAATGGCCCATTTCTCTTTTGTGGGCTTCACTGGATTTTTTTTGGCTGTGTACAAGCAGACTTGTTGCTGGAACTAACTGTGGACTTTGCCAATATAGACCCTGATTCCCATAGTGTTATTAAAGCATATTCACATAAGATAAAGCATGTTTACACAAGAAAAAATTCTTCTTACGTATTTATCTTGTAAACTGTAAATTAAGTTGAAATAGTACTTTTATCGTAAATCCAAATGGGCCTATAAGTGGGCTCTCCTAGTTTTCAATAGAGATACACAACAAACTGGTAACCCACCGCCCAAACACAGCTCACTTGAGACCAAACCCGGTTCGGAAAATGGACCTAATTAGAAGTTAGATAGAATTAAGTCCGATCCACCTATCGGATTGGACATCGGATTGACTTATTAGATCATGTAGCCCGATCGACTTGGACGCCATAGGTCGCGGTATTGCTCACCCAAGTTGCGACCTTAACACCATAATGTTTGTGCTTGTATTTTCGATTTATCTTAAGTCACAATTTGGACATACCAAATCACGACCTGAGACTATTTTTGCATGCTTTCTATCTTCATCTAACCCGATCTTAGTCTCGAGCTAGCTCGGACTGGACTTATCTTCAGACTGCAGAGACCAACCGATCTTTCTTTGAGATTAGATTCCGGGTTGATGGCAAACCCAGTCCAACTCGATCTTTTTGCAACCCTAATTTTCAACTCAACCAATCACAAAAGAGGTGATGTTAGGTTGCTAAACTTAAGTTGGTTTTTAATCTTAATGAAAAATGAAAAAAAAATTGTTTCAGGAAAACTTTTCATTTATGATTTTTACTTAGGAAATTGTTTGTTAAAAGGATTTAATTGTAACTCTAAAAACTCCATTTTGGAGCTACAAAAAAAGGTAATTGCAAGAAGATTTTCGATGCCAGGTTCTCAAAGTTATGGTTCTCACATGAAATTTCCATATATTTTTTCATTACCTATGAAAAAATAAAAAAAAAGAAAATATAAATTTTTAGTGTTTTGTTTTTTAAAGCAAAACAGAAAAAAATTGTCATAAACAGTACTATAGTGATTTAATGTTTAGCTTACGTTTGGAAAGCTAATGATTCAAATATTTAAACTTTTTTTCTTTTCTTATTTTAGAAAGCAAACAAAACTATTCTCAAAACATACTATTAATCCATATGTAATACTAATATTTAATAAAATATACTATTCATAAGTTATGGATAATGATAAATCACTGACATTATATATATTGATACACCTTATTATAGAGCCGATAATGCGGGCCCAACTTGTCAGCCCGTCACCTTCAACCCGTGGGTTGGCGGGCCAGCCTGCATAACCCGCTTCTTAATTTTTTTTGAAAAAAATATATGTTTTATATATTTTTTTATTTTTTTCATCCCAATATTTTTTACAAAGAAAAAAGTAATATTAAATTCTACTTTTAAAAAATTATTGAACACTTATTCATAGAATTTGAAAGAGAATAGCATAAATATGCAATCTTATAGAAAAAACTAGGTAAAAAAGGAAAAAAGAATTCATTTTTTATTTTTTTAAAAAAATAAAAAGTTGGCAGGCATGATGGGCTGCGGGTTAAGGTTTTCCAGCCCGCAACCCGCGGATTGACCCGCTTCACGGATACATTACAACTTACAAGCTATGAACATTTTTCATTTTATTTCATAGAATTTTACATAATGTACGTAAACTGAGGTTTTTGTTTTTGGAAAATTTATTTTGTGACCCCAAATAAGAAACATATTTATGAAAATGTTCCAAAGTTTAAAATATTTATCCACAGGTCCCAAGGCACTATTTGAAAATTAATTTCTGAATGAAAAAGACCATTATGCCCTTATTCATTAAGAAAGGGGAAAAATCATGTTTTTTTTGGCAAAAAAAAAAGCTTTTCTTTCCCTTCTTCCATCTTCATTTCTTTCCGGCCTCTAGAGTCGCAGACGCTGTCCCCTTTGAGCTTCACTCTTCGCCGTTGAGCTTCACTCACAGATTCATCGTCGCCGTTGCTCCAAGATACCCTTCTCTCTTTCTCTTATTCTAAATTTTGATCTACTTTCATTCTCTCCTCAGTGGCTGCTACTAGTGACTTGCTCGTTTGGATTTTTTTCTCTGTTGCTTTCATTTAGACTAATTAGCGGACTATTTTCAAGAAAGAATCTAGCTTAATTTTGGGGGAACTTTGGACCACTCACCGCAAGGTATCCTTTAGTTTTGCTTTTCATTTTGGGGGAACTTTGATTCACACAATTAATAGCTTGATTTGTCAGTGAACTTGCTCGATTTTGCTTTTGCTTCTTCTTGGCACTTTGTTAATCGATCATCAAATCACAGCCTTCTTGCCTTTGTAGCTGAAATCAAGTTTTCCTTGTTTGGGTAGTCCTTGCTGATTTTACCATCCGCTTTAGTTCTTTTGAGCTCCTTAGTAGTTTACCATCAGATTCATATGCTGCATAATGTTGTATTTTTTATTGTGCATAAAGTACACTATCACAAACCTAATATCATTTTGTGCATATTTTTGAAAATGGGTTGATTTAATTGAAAACTACCTACGTACAGCATGTCTCAGTGCTCTTCACTATGTGGTGAAGAAATTTCCTTTTCTGTCATGACTAAGGTTGATGTGCTGCCTCCTGATATCTCACCAAGTATAAAGTCTCAAGCCCTTCTTCCTCTTCTAGCTCCTTCCCCACTGAAATCATTCACAAATTATACTCTGCCAAAACTATCAGGTACGATTTGCTTCTTTTTTTCAACTGTTGTGTGAGACATTACAATATGAATTTCTGCACGTTTACTGATAACACTTTGACATATTGTGGTGGTTAATGGTGAAGATAGGGCGGCATATATGCATCAATAATAACTGAGTATCTTGTGTAAATCTATTCTAAACTGCTTGAGGCATGATCTGTAAAAACTAGGACCTTATGTGTATCTATGTGTGTTTTTGTTTCTTTATTTGCATAACATTTTTTACGATAGAAGATTGTTTGGCTATAAAAACATTATCTAACCTTTTAAAGAATTGTTTATCTTATAAGACTCGATTATTTCAACAATATCTTGCACTATATTAAAAAATGTCATTTAAAGATATTGAAGAGAAGGGAAAAGAAGAAGGTACCAAAATTTGCCCCCTATCTTTGCAAGTCCTTATGGTTTTCTTTTGGCGCCTTTGAATTTACAGTTCAATCTGTACCATGAATATGCCAAGAACTTTTATGCTGTGGGTGTCTGTATTCAATCTTAAGCAAAGTACAAGTTATGGTTTTTGCCTTGTATCTTTCCCATAATCATGAGAATTATTTCATCTTTAACGTTGATGACTAGTGTCAATTATTTATGGTGCAAAATTGTCAATTATTTCTTTGAAGTAACTTATCTGGTGGGACAAAATCGCTGACACCTTACCTTTAAGGGAAGGGTAGAGAAGAGAAGGGAGGGGATGAAATTGTTGAAAAGCTTTAATTGGTAATAATATGCAGACAACCATATATGTTATGTCTGTGTGCAATCTATTTGGTTCTTACTTCATAATTGCAGTTTGGGCAACTGCCCTGCTTATTTGTGGTGGTTCCATCTAGCCTTCTCAGCTTTCTCTTTCTCCCTCCTTGTGTGTATGTGTTCTGGGATGTAGTTCTTTTGTGGGAATATTGAGTGAAGTGTATTTTTAGGATTGAGAATTTTGGGTGAAGTGATTGATTAATTTTTGAAGAAAAAGTATAGGATTATTCTGTATAATGAGTTATTGTTGATATTGCAGATAGTTCCTTGAACAATATTCCCAAAGATAGCGATTTGTACATTACCAAAAGAAACGAAGCATATCGCAAATATGAGATGTAAGTCAACTTGCAAATCTTTTCTCTCTGGTAAGTCAACTTGCAAAACCACGGCAATTTGAAGGCAAATTAATTCTGCAGCCTATTCGTTCTTAGTTTTTGCATAATATGGATAATATTGGATCCCATGTGGATAATTATATACAAGAAGTTTCATTTTCTGGTGGAAACTTGAAAACATAAGGATGACCAAGAAGGGAAAAGGTGGGACAAATGTGGGAAAGGAGGGGTTGATAGATACTTTAGTAATCCAATCAGATGATGACCTTGTGCAAGTTGTTGTTAAGATGAGCCATTTTTTATTTTTTTACCATTCATTCTCTAATTTATGTACTTCATGTTGTTTATGTAGAATTTAACTATGATTTATGAAAATGTGTTTGTGTAGGGTGTAATGCTTCCTGCAGATGGGGTTAGTGGAAATATGACTGGTAGCCATGAATAAGCAGCTAAGCATACTTCTAGTGTAGAGAAACCAAAAGGTTTACTAACAATTCCATATTCCCTTTTGCCATTAGATCCATTTGTGCTGATTCTTGAGTATGATTATCACTTGCAGCGATCTTGTGGTGTGCATGTGCTATCATGTCTACAAATGTAGGACGGTACTGAGGGAGATGACGGCTACACAATGCCACATTATTCGGACGACGAGCTTCACCAATTGAATATTGTTGTTTTATGGTAGCTAGTCACTAACCCAAAGAACATACATAGGCAAAAGGTTGTGTTTATACTGGAGGGGTACCAGAAGAATGCAAAACTGCATTAGAATGCATCTTAGGTTTATTGTACAAACAAGTCATGTCTATACTAGACAAGGAGCTTCATTGACAATTCCTTGTTTAGGTTTTTTTTGTACAAAAAATTATGTAATTCCATATTTAATTAATGGTTATTACGTGTAATTCTGCTGTGTTCATTGAGTTGTGCTTTATAAGTGTATAATATCCAGGTTATGAGTAGTTATTGATAATGATAACAGTCTGATGTTGACAACATCAGGTCCTGTTATTGACAACACCATGCGCTGGTGTTGACAACATGAAATCCTTATATCGACAACACCATGCACTAGTCATGACAACAGCATACGCTGCTAATGACAACACCATGTGCTGCTAATGATAACACTATGCGCTAATGTTGACAACATGAGATCCTGTTATTGACAATACCATGCGCTGGTGTTGACAGCTTGAGGTTCTTATATTGACGACATCATGCACTGGTCATGACAACAGCATGCGATGGTAATGACAATACCATGTGCTACTAATGACAACACCATACGCTGGAGTTTACAACACCAAGTCCTGATGGAGACAACACAATGTGCTGGTCTTATTTGAAATTGAATAATAATAATGACCCAATCATAATATGATAACTTCATATACAATTTTTACATAGGTTGCTGTATACCAATGAAAACATAATTTACATGATGGTTGGATATGATGAGACCATGTGAATCTTAATTGCTTCTCGTCGTTGAAATACATTCCCAGCTTTCTAACAAGTTATCCAACCTGCAATTGATGTTACCATTGTTTTCAACTCTTCATAACTTAAACCTTTTTTGATAATTCTTGATTTAATAATTCCCCTAACATACATTAAATCAACCGCTTCATTTCTCATAAATTTTCCTCTTGTATGAACAAAGCATACTAGATTTTTTGTAGATGAGCTTGCCATTACGGCTTATCACCTGCACAATACACTTGTCATTAACAAGTTCACCCCATACATTAACTTTAGTAGCTATATTTCCTTAGGACATTCAGTTGTTATTGACAATCTTATAAGTTATATTAACAACTGTCACTGCCTGCATTAACAACTCCTTCTTACATTCGGCCACCAGCCATTCTCACCACTGTATCTTCACCTTTGTCTGCATTCCATCATTATTCTTAATCAGAAACAGAGCATGAACAACACAAAAATAGAGCACACATGCTACCATTGTCAAACACTTCTCAACAATATCCACACTTTGCATTTCACTAGGTCACCCTTCAAGCGCCATAAAGAAATACAAGAGATAATCACATTAATACCCACACACTCATCCCCAACCTCTACTAAAATTGATCAACTATCAATCTACAATAAAACCAACCCAGCAGTCATATAGTTGTCATTGACAACTTCGGTAGCCATATTGACAACTGACACGTTCTCTATTGACAACCCCATCTGCTACATTTTATCATTCCGTCCTAACTCTTCACACACCTCCATCTTCATTGCATCACCATTTTTTCCAAAGACACACCACACATAACACTAAAACAAAGTACACAACGTCATACTTCATACCACACCATTTAAAACCTATCAAAATACCTTTCAACCATTACCATATACTACACATTGCATGTTACTAGCTTCTCCTTCAAAGTTGAGAACAATAAATTAACATCAAATAGTTAAACCTACCTCAAACCTTTCCTCAAACCAACTATACAGGGCAAAATCACACAGAATCAGTTCTTCATCGTTTAGGGCAAAAACGTACAGAAACCATCAAGTTCTCACAAAGCTCCTCTTTCCAAGTGATTACATAACCATCAACAGATCCGTGGAAGACGTTATGGTTGCCATTACTTCCTTGTCATGCCAGTCACTTTCATGTTCTCCGTCCTACCCAGTTTCCTGCTCAAATGAAGAGGAAGAGAAACCGGCTGTTTTCCCCTTTTTCAATCAACAAGGGCATAATGGTCTTTTCCATTCAGAAATTAATTTCCAAATGGTGCCTTGAGACCTCCCAATAAATATTTTGAATGTTGTGACCTTTCTATAAATATGTCTCTTATTTAGGACCTACCAATAAATTTCCCTTTATTTTTTTGCATGAGAATATGATTCTTATTTTAAAATAAAATGACTACAACTTTGAAGAATAATTAATCGAGAAATTTTAATTATAAATATATTAGTGATAATTGTCTTTATATTATGTTATGTTTTTTATTCAAATGAAAATGTTATTATTAAAAAAAATACACAAATGAATTAGCATCAAGTTTCCAATTTTAATATGGACGGTAAAGATCTGGCTGTGGCGGTTCATCCCATAGAAATCGGAATCAGCAGCATATGGTAGTTTCGTGAGCAATCAGCCATGGGATCGCGCGCCCAGTAATTCTCGTTTCTAGCATCATCCTCCATCACCATCATCCTCCTCAGCTCTCATCTTAATCTGTTAATCAACTTCCACCTACTTCTCTCTCATTTTTTCCTTTCCCATTTTCATCTTCTTCGCCTTTCTGGTTTGTTTTTTTCTGGGCGCAAATGGATCCCAATCCCAATGATTTTCCCATTCTCTGTTATGTCTTGCACCATTTGGATCCACACGCCTACTGTCCTATTCCTACGGACCTACACCAAACTCTTCTGACTCAATTCTCTCACTTGTCCCACCCCAAAGTCTTGGCGGCATTGACTCAAGTCATCCCTGAGCTCCAAATCACGCAGACTCTGTTTCTTCTTCGAACCCTGGGCTCTCGTCCTGACCCTTCTGCGGTTTCTTTTGCGCGGCTCAAGATAGCGGAAATTCGCTCCAAGCTTGAAGAAACGGAGGAGCCGAGAGAGGCTGCTGAGAAAGTGATGCAGATTTATGAGACGATGGTACGGTTGGAGGACATGCATGAGGAGTATGCGAAACAGTTTAGGGCTGCGGAAGAGAGGTTGATTGGGGTTTATGAATCAGTTGTGGCAGAGGAATTGGAGAAAGAGAGTGAGGAGGTGAGTGAAGAAGTTGTTGAAATTTTGAGGAAAGCAGAGACAGATGAAATTGAGAGGCTTGAGCTTTCTAGGCGGCAACTAAGGCTCATTCCCGAGGCGTTTGGCAAGATTCGAGGGCTCTTTGTGCTTAATTTGTCTTGCAATCAGCTGAAGGTGAGTAGATTTTGCGGCTTCCTACTCTCACTCTTGAAATCAATCAAAGCTTGTTTTCTGATTTCTGCTCTTGTTTTGAGATTGGGAAATGAAAAAAATATTTCGTCATGGAGTCTTTCACGTTTCTATTAATTTTCTAAGCCAAGTTTTTAGTACAGGAAATCATAAACGTAAGCAGTAACCAATGAATTAATAACGAAAAGGAAAGAAATTAATGATTGGCCTACAGAAATGACATCTGCTATGAGTGAATAATCTGTGAGAAGGGACGTTCGATCACCTTTGCATTATCTAATCTACTCAAAGAGGGAAGAAAAAGTGAAAATGTAATTTCATGACGTTTTATGTTGCTTGTATACGCTTTTAAATTGATTGGAGGAATGCAATTATGTAGAACCAGAGTTTTATATTTTGATTTAGTGTTGATTGAGTGTAATGAAGGGAAAGAGATGTATGATTTGGCAATTGGGATTTACTGCACTGGATGGAAGTCACAGATTGGTGATCATGTACTGATGTTTTATTTTTATTCAATCCAATTCAATTTTCTTGTTTAGGACGTGGTACATTAAATTGAATCAGTCAATCATACTTGTATATGTATTATTATCAACTTATCTTAGTCGAAAGCCATTTGCTCTCATTATTACAGAAGTCTTTGCATTCTTAGTTGTTGTTCTATCATTGGAATGGGGAAGGGGATGGAGAGCAAAGTATGCTGTTACTTGTTAGTACTGGTTTTACAGTATACCTGTTTTTGTTTTTAACTTATAATTTTTGTTGTTTTTGGTTATCATATCTTAAAAATAGATGATCCCCAACTCATTGGCAGGCTTACAACAACTTGAAGAGCTTGATATTTCATCGAATCTTTTAGAATCACTACCAGATTCAATTGGATTACTGCTTCATCTCAGGGTCCTCAATGTGTCTGGTAACAAGCTAAATGCACTTCCTGAATCTATTGCACATTGCAGGTATGTTTGCATCTGTTCCATGATAACTTTTCTTTCTAACTAGTATTGGCTGCATGGTTGTCTAAATTGAACAGTTCACGCTTCATAACGACTTAAAACTAATATGTATCATTGAGACATTGACCGAATCCTAAGCAGTCTTGAATGGGTCATGAATCATGCTATTTGAGTCACTATGTCAGAATCACATGATTCTAATAGAGAAAAGAAAGAAAGCAATGAGTTGGTGAGGCATGTTGAGAGTTCTTGCCTTTTATAGAGAGCATATATTGAGATTATTTCAAGAATGACGTATGGCAGATTTATGATTCATGATCCCATCTGTGTTACGTTCAAATACTCTTCTTATTTCCTATCTTGCTTATTCTGTGCACATGTGCGCACTCACTCACAAGTCCTGCTTTATATTTCAAGGTATTTTTCATCTATTATTGATTTTTACAATTCAATAAAGTTTACAATCCACAATTTAGAAATGTAATTTCTGCTTCATGATACATAAAATTCAATAAATTTTGATAACTATGATCGGTGTATCCCTGCTTGTGCTATTTCGATATGAATGAAACTGGAGTGTTTTTCATCTACTTATTTACATTTAGGTCCTTAATTAGAACGTAATAACAAAGTGCATAAGTCTTATGTTAGATTTGTTGATTCTGCTTTTCTCAGACTTATGCTATTACATGTAAATGCAGGTCTCTTGTTGAACTGGATGCTGGCTTTAACAACCTAATGTGTCTGCCAACAAACATGGGCTATGGACTTATCAATCTTGAGAGGCTTTCGATCCATTTGAACAAGATTCGTCTTCTTCCCTCGTCTATTGGTGAAATGAGGTCTCTTAGGTATCTTGATGCTCATTTCAATGAGCTCTGTCGCCTCCCACAAGCAATTGGAAGACTGACAAATCTTGAATACCTAAACATCAGCAGTAATTTCAATGACTTGACGGAGCTTCCTGAAACCATC
>JANTPZ010003308.1:0-26159 GCA_025593235.1 Vachellia pachyceras
GGGGCTCCTTAAATTAATCATTAACTGAAATGGATGATGACGCGTGGGGCAACGCCAAAGCTCATGACGTCATCATGAGTATGATGTCATTGCTAATCTTGGAGTCAAGTCAACGATTTTATTATAAAAAAAAGAGCTTTAGTTTATCTCTTTCCTGCCACACGAAACACGTATTGATTAAATAATTTTAATCCCCCGAATGGGACCGTGGGAACAAAATCCTTGAGTGACGTACGTTTTGCTTCCATGAATCACAGTGTTTAAGAAATTGCCAAGATGGTGTGGTCCAAAAGGATAACCAAGAAATTGCGATGATTACTGAATCTGATAAAATACTATTATATGAATCTTTGCAGTCTAAACTGTGGTTAAATACTCTTGTATGAATCTGATAAAATATATAGACCAACGGATTCCCAAACATACATACTCGTAACAGGGCTAGTGACTTGTAATGTAATGTAAAGACCTAAACTTTGAATATTTTTTATAATAAATGCACACGTTTAGTACTTAATAGCTGCAATGCATGTACTCGTAGAAAAAGTACACTCTCACTATTGGAATAGCCATATTATGCTCATTTCAGAATATGGTAGATAATTACTTTTACATAAATTGAGATAAATATGTAAATAAGATTACCTCATTTTGTAGAAAAATATTGTTAAACGTGAGTTTGACTTTTCCAAGCACTTCAACAGAAGCCTATTATAAACTTTCATGTAGAGGGTAGAGGTTCTATCCATTTCACTTGGCCCAATACGTTGGGCTTCACATGGCTACTAGAGACAAACAAGGTCGAGTTCGCAGTCCGCTCAGTCTTTTTCTGGTTGTTCTGCAATTGGTCTTTTCATATGGATCTGTTTGGTAGCGCGGTGGAAAAGTACTTTTACACAAATCGAGGTAAATATGTAGAAGAGATTGCTTCGTTTTATGGAAAAACACTGTTAAACGTGCTTTTAACACTGTTAAACGCTTTGCCAAATGGTGCAATTGAATAGAGACAGTGATCAAACGAAAAGGGTTTGGATGTTTAAAAAAAATGGATCAATCGATGATTGCAAGGTGGTTTGAATTCACGCTTGAAAAATTGCTTACGTTAGATAGAAACCAAATAAATAATACGAATGGCAATGAATTAAGAAATGGAGTTGGGGGGCCGGGGGTGGAGGTATGTGAATCACATGGCAGAGATTTTAATTTTAATGGTAATAAACAGTGGAATGAATCAATCACGGCGGCCGTATGTGGACACAGGCTTTGAAGTTGAATGGAGGGCATCGTGTTCTGATGAAGCTAAAGCCCTATCATTTCAACCCAGTACGTGGCTGTGCAGCAGCATGCATATCCACCACTAAGCTCCAAAACCAAAACCCTGTACGTGTCTGTGTATCAGCATGCATGCACCACTACGGTCCAAAACCCCAGAAAATAAATAGACAGCAAAGAATCACGCGATGCTCATACTTGTTATATTCTATTCATGAACCTCGCTCTTCACGTGCTTTTAAAAAACACAAGGCTCCTGTCAATCAAAGTCCTATCGATCGCTATGACATAACTTCCGCCAATGAAGATCCATCTCCCAACATATAATAATAAAAATACTATGTATCAATTCACTCAACGCACATTTGATGCATACCATGTTAGCTACGCGCCTACTGTATCCCTTCAAATATTTGTACCTGCCCAGATTAAGGCTTCCAATGATCGAATGGGGTGCACGAGTGCGACATCTCACTGGCTCAAAATTTCATCACCTAAAACTAGAATTTGTTTTAAAAGAATGAAGATGTTAGAATTCTTGAGAAAGTTCTAAAACTCTACAGAAGAATCTAAAACTATTTGAAAAGTTCTAGAACATGATAAAATGTTCTAGAACATTTAGAAATGTTCTAGAATATTATGGAAGGTTCTAGAATGCTGTGGAAGCCTTTGAACATTTTAGAGGCTTATGAAGAATTCTCCAAAACTAGAACATTCTAGAATAGTGTGGAAAGATATAGAATATGCATGATATTTTTATATTTGTATTGAATTTTTCAAATGCAAAATTCATGCCATATGATCAAATTGATCTCTACCATTCATTAAGTAGATTGAATGCTATAGATAGGTTGCTTTGGTCATTTGTAAGACATACAAGAATTCAAACCTTTGTAAAACATTCTCTCAGTGAATAATATTCTCCTTTCAAATATTTAATACTTGAATTCTCTTCTTACCCAAACAATGCATGCCTTTAGATTCTCCAACTACATTTAGCTTATGCCCAATATATCTTAAAGTGGTTTTAGGCAGACTTAACACTAGAAAGGGAGTGTCTAAGTGCCACATGGACAGAAAAAAAGTAAGTCCATGACACAGATCTCATCGGATGATAAGTAAAACGGTAAATAATGATTCGTTGCTGAGTATCCGTAACTGTAAAACTCGTTTATTTCTGAAGAGAAACAATCAGAATATGATCCCTCTTAAAACCAATTTTCATGTATAAAAATAGGGCCCAAGCATAACTCAATCTGAAGGGAGAATTATCCGCAAATTAAAAAGATACTTTTTATTTTGGAAAAAAAAATATCTTTGAGAGGTGAACCACGGCCTCACTCAACCATTTTGATTAGCCAGTGATAAGAATCCTCGTCCTTCTTCCTTTCCCCCCCAACCCTTATACTTCTCCACCACAAAAGGGCGCCAAAAATATCCACCCACATATCATTATACACTCACATTTAAGATCCCAATACGGCTACCCATCTTTTTCCAAAGGGCCTAATATAATATCCCTCATCCCTTATATTTATTTTCATTTTAGATTTGACATATGTGTAATATAATAAAAATATGGATTATTTTACTCTTTAACAAATTAATACGGCAAAAAAATAAATTCGAGGAATCAAGATTAAAACGATGACAAACATGAGATAAGAACCCTTTTTATTTAAAAAAAGGACTACTCTTTTGGTGATGCACCACTTTTATATTCTTTAATCGCCTAACTGCATATTCGAACTTGAAAACAAAATTGTAAATCAGCATTAAAATATTTGAAGGGAATAACCACTACTGAATTTATTGTATGATTACATCTTAAAACTAGCTAACAACCTTAATCTTATTTAAAAAATACTGTGGATTCTTTTCCAAAATTACATGTCCTTAAATTCTACTGGAAAAATGACAATTACACCATTTCATTGGGTGCTCACAATACCAAAATGGAATTACGAGGACAATTTTCATCATTATTATAAAAACTGAATCATCATTTGAAAAGAATCCTATATTTTAAATCAAGCAAAAAGATCTCATGTTAAGAATAAGAGGGAGTTGTTTTTAGATTTAAGTGAGCCTTTAATTAATTGGTCAATGTATACAAGTCAGTCTTATCAATGCCACACAGATTTTATCTATTTCTCCATCTACGTGGTTATTATACAGTTTTGTTACACCCATGTAAAACATATTTAACTCATTAGAGTTAAAAAAAAAGTTAGTTAATATGACATGTTTTTTTATAAAACACCATAATTATCTTTCACAATTCCTTCCATCCTTCTATTGCTTAATTACTTTTAAGAAAGTATCAGAGATAATTTAAAACATATGTTAAGGAGCATAGGCGTATTTTAAAAAAAGGTCATTGATGCATGATAGTTAAACTCACGAAGGGTCTGTTTGAATTAACAATAGTAGTTAATATTCTATTTTTTAATGTAATTTACGATTTTGGAGTAAGTGTGTAAGAGGAGTCTTTTTATAACGCGGAGATAATGAGGCTGTATTGTTCAAGAAACGATTATGATATTTTAAATTATTATGGAGTTAAATGTGTTTAATAAAGACTGATATATAGAGACGAATAGAGGGCGAAAAAGTCACATTGCCCACACTTGATGGCAACGCAGACTAATCATTGATCATCAATTGCACTGTTAATCACATAAAGCTAAGTTTACAGCTTCCTCAGTTCCTCTGAGGGAAAAATTTCTGTTTATTCAATGAGATGATCTAACGAGGCCGGTTTTCAAGTTGCACTGTATTACAGTTCATCCAAAACTACAGTGACTGCCCATCGCAGAATTATTTTACCCAGTATGTTTTAATTTTTCCTCATACATAGAAGTTAATTACGGACTTTGACTCCAGAGATCTATATCATATAGTGGATAAAGATATTCTAAATCAGCGTGTGACTGTGCTGGAGGGTAGGACGCGTCAGCCATTTGTGTGTCCATCAGAAAACTTTCAAATGGCGCCTGGGAAAGTGAATCCAGAGAACCAAAATCATCCTCCACGAGCGTGTTGTGAGGAAGAATATGTGGAGATTGAGGGGGAGCGTGCACCAGCATTGTTTCAGTTGGATGGCAAAACATGTCATCCAAATTGAGATGGGCCCAGAAATCCTGGGTGTCAGGCTCTGTGAGGGCATTCAGAGAAGAGAGGTCAAGCAGAGATGAATTTACAGAAGAGGAATGTGACTGGGGAGACAATGGGCTAGAATCCAAGACTTCGATGTGGGAATTGGAAGCAGATGACCGAGAAGAAGAAGCACTGTGGGATTTGGAGGTGGAAGTGTCTTTCAACTTTTGAGATTTATGTTGATGGCCGGTGGAGTTGTGCTGAGAATGCTTCTTAAGGGTGGTGTGCCAGTGGTTCTTTATTTCGTTATCAGTTCTTCCCGGCAAATGAGCTGCAATCGCCGACCACCTGCCATATATATTCCCGTTGAAGTTAATTAATTGATTGGAGAATAGTGAATGGAGCCGACTGGGTTGGGACACAGGCGCAAGTGCGTGCTCATATATATAAGTATCACATACCTATTGCCCAGGTCTTTGTGGAGTTGAATGATAAGGTCCTCTTCTTGTGGGGTGTAATTGCCTCTTTTGATGTTGGGTCTCAGATAATTCATCCACCTCAGTCTACAACTCTTCCCACACCTTTCCAGCCCTAAATTGCAGAGATCATAATATTCAGAGGCAAGACGTACGTCGTCGTGATCATATATCGTGGAATTACAATGAGAGACACACAGAAATTGAGAGTAATTGAGTGTGTGCATACCTGCAAACCTGGGGAGTTGGCGCCAATTCCAGCAGCCATACCTAGTAACATAAGCGATTAGCTTCCTGTCCTCCTCGGGTGTCCAGGTCCCTTTTTTGAGTCCGCTTTTGTCACACAACGACTTTCTCACCATATTGCTGGCTCTCGCAGATATACGATAGTGTATAGCTGGAGAGAGGGAGAGGGATGAGTCGAATTTTGCGTAAGTTGCTGCGACTATCCAAGTTTTGAAAGTGTAGGGGGTTATATATATATATATATATATATCTGTGTGTGTGTGTGTGTTTGGAGCCGCGCTTTGAGAATGGAGAACGTGATTCACGCCACATGAAAAACATAAAACAAGAAAAGGTCCCTCTCACAGGATTCACTTCACTCCGATGTATGTAAGAGGGAGGGGGCGAGAGCGTCTTCCTGGAATCTTATACGAAGCTACCATGTAACCCAGGCCAGCTCATCCTTTCTCCATTTCGTCCACAAAGTCAAAGCGTTCATTCTACCATTCCCTTGAAAAATAAAGGCACTGCCACGTGTGTTCTTAGCCTTCTTCCCGGCCCCCTTCACTCATACTGCAAGACTAAGGCTGACGTGTTTGGGAATTCATTAAGAAAGTGATTTCATGTAAATCAGGTAAGTATGTTAAAGAAGTTTTGTTTCGACTTGACATGTGCAACACGGTTTGAAAATGATTCTCAAACAAGCACATAAAAAAGGAGACACATTAATGGCTGGTATGACCTTATAGTAGGAACCATTGTAGCATATTCAATAAAAACTAGTGATTCAATGAGGTAAAAGTATTCGTATCATATGAGTTTTGATACAAGGTTTGCAGTGACTTATATAAATGTATTTCTCCTATGCCATCTCAAACTGGCCCTTAACAACCTCACAAATGCCACACACCTGTTCTTTAGTTCCTTTCCTTCTTCATCAAATAGCCTTTAATTAGTTTCCAAACTTAGCCCCCATTTTTGGCTGGATATCATGATTATATTAAAAAAAATGCATGTGATAGTTAATAATCACTCTTAAAGAGTTCTCAAAAATAGCTTTTACGGGGAGTAAAGTCATCATTCATGCATATGCTTTTCAAAATTATTTGATAACCATGGGAATTCTAACTGGAGAGCATGAACTGCCAACACAGTTCAAATCTAAAACATTGATCTCATGACATTGATGAAAAGATTAACTTATAGCTTTTTTTATAAAAAATGTTTGATGACTGTTAAGAGCATCAATGATTGAGGCCTTTCAGAATCTAATGGTATCCGTGCTGCAGCCTTATAGGTCCAACTTAGCAAGGCTGATCATGACATTCTTTTCAATTAGGGCCACGGAGTTCCGCCTATGTCTCCCAATCATGGCCATCAACGTAACAGTGTAGAAATTGTGTGGTGCACAAAAACAGAGGGCCAAACGAAACGGTCTCCCACATGGTCCTGTCAGGTAAACAGGTCGTTAAGGCAAGAGATTAGAAATAAGAAGGCACCAAAAAAAAAGAGAGAAACTTGGGAAAGATTGTTTCGGATGAATAATAATAATGCTATTCCACCTAGCTTGGTTCACTTCTGAATCCAAGGAATGAGTATATATTAATTAGACTCACCCTCTGTATGCATCAAAAAATTTCGATTGAGGACGTATCTGAAAGAGTTAATTAGCTGCTCCTCGGGTGAACTGCAGAGAATAGGCTGACTTACGAAATGAAAGCAAAAGGAAAAGAAACAAAATCAAAAGAGCCGATCCGTGAGACACATTGACGACGGTGATGCATGTAGGCCCTGAAGAAAAGGTTTGCACGTAATAATAGATATAGCAGGAAGAGGGTCTCGACCCTTGAATGAAGACCTGTGGCTGAGACGAAGTGTGGTGGTGGTGGTGGTGGTGTTATTCTAAGTTTGTTTGCTTTCGATCATTGATTCATCAGATTCTGTGTTCACAGGCCCTCACAATCATCTCACATCCAATATTTATGCATAAAAGTCGAATTCACACCATATATATAGCTATCAACTCATTTGGGTCTCCCAGCCCGGCCCTCTCAACACATCTGATCACCGCTGACGTCTTCTTCATGGTCCGTCTGTAATGTCTGTGCGCGTCACTGTGACTTAAATACCACTGTTTCTTCTCAGCGTCATATGTAATGCCAACTCAAGAACGCCGCATCACATCATTTACCGCTGACGCGCCAGTCTTATTTATTTGGCCATATCTATTAAAATGTTCTAAAGCATTCCGCTTCTAATCTTTTATCTAACCTTACCTGTTTTTATTAATCTTACAACAAAAGAAGTATGGGGGTTTGACAGTGCAAAGGAGATAAAATAGTTCTGGAAACTTCGATTATGTGAAATTTCAGGCATCCTTCAACATGACCATCAGTCCAACAACTTGAAGCATGTGCGAGGCGAGATGTATGATTCCTCTTTAAACAATGATTGAGTTTTGAAATCGTGTTTAACTTGTACAGAAATTAGATCGACTGTTAAGATTTCCCTCATTTTCAAAACTTATGGATTCCTATATTCATTGTGATTATTTGTCATTTTTCGTGAAAGAAAAATCAGAGATGGTTGCTGAATGTGTGTAAACAGAAAGAGACAATTAATTAATGTGTTAAACATCATCGAATACATACGTTAATATGGACGGTGGAAGCCATTTTGTCAGCTTCTGGAAAGTGAGAGAGGAATCATTCCGGCCAACGATTCCTTGCATTATTACTTCTAGCAAGTCTAAGTATTGATATAATCCATCCATTCTTTTTCTCTTTCGATTCTATTTTATTTCCAGCTCTGGGTATTGAAGTGGGTATATAGTAAATGCAAATTGCCTTCTTGTGATTTTGGCGCAACTGATTCACTACTCAAATGATTAAGTATAGTTTTCCCTCTATTTCAAAACCCGAGTATACTAAAATTTAAATTAATTAAATCTCATCAGTTTGCGAGTGTTTGATCGTTGACGGAATGCAATATTATACATTTGACCTGTTCAAGATGAAGACATCTTGATGCAAAGAACGGAGAAATAGATATTCATTGAATGTGCAAATGGGAAATCGTGAAAACACTGTGCTCTCCAGTCAATGGTATTGATTTTTCACATCAAATCTCCTTAAAACAAGTGTGGTCTTAATTTCAGCACATTTTGTATAAAGCCAAGTCGTATTAAAATTTTACCCGCAAATAATATTCATATCCACTGTATTGTATATACTAAAAGAAATAAATTAAAAGTAATTGAAATAGGTTGATTTTTAATTAGAGGGAGATATTAAAAGGTACTTAGTGACTGAGAATTTTTTATAATTTTACCTTTCTTAATTATTATGAAAATGGTCGGACACAAAGTCTCGTACAAAGATGGGTGGGGAGAACATGTAACGTTGGCAGTCAAACTCAAAATAGTATTTTAGTGTGCCCTCACAAAGAATGGCGATGCTGCGACAAAGACCTCAATACTTCATGTGTGTGTGTGTGTGTCTACGGACCCAGTATGGATTCTTTGACTGTGTATCACGCGCCAAATCATGTTCTTCTTTGAAAAAATTATCCAAAAATCCCAAGTAATAGAATTAATTATAAAATAGTCCTAAAGATTCACAAAATTACCATAAGATCTCAGGAGTAGCGCTAAAGTTGTTAATGCAGGATCTTATGGTAAGTTTTTTTGTGGTTAATTATATTGTTTAGGACTTTTGGATAATTTTCCCTTCCTCTTTTTTGCTTAAAAAAATCATACTTCTATTCATCTTTTTTTTTTTCAATAATATAATCCTCGATTTATCATTATTTTTTTTCTTCATCTTGTCATGCCTTAGCTTTTAGCCTTAATTTTCTTAGGGCAATGTCTTCGTCTCATTCGGCCTCCCGGTTGCATATACAAGCACCAATTAATGATTTTATATAACTAAACGATTAATTAAACTTATCCTGAATACAAGTAATTAATTATGGAAGTATGCGTTATATTAAAAATTATGCCAAAAATATTTATAGGCTAAATCATATATTTAACCCTTTAAATTTATATTAGACTTCAGTTCGGTCCCTTAATTTAAAAAAAAAAAAAAGCATTCAAATTTCTTTATCATTGGCATCATTAATTCTACTTAAAGAAAAATACTAATCCAATCATTATTCTGTAATTAAATGATGTCAAAATGTATTTAATTATTGAGTATTTAATATACTACTTTTTTATATTTTAAAGTTCAACAATATTTTATCAGCATATTTAAATTTGCCGAATCACCATTTTCCATTAAGTTAAACTAATGATGTTAACAATAAAAGATTAAAAGTACAATTTTTAAACTTAAAAGATCAAATTGAAACATGACAAAAATTTAAAAAATTAAATATACACTTTAGTCATATAATAACAATAGAAGGGACTAGCAATTTTCAGTAATGTGGAAATTTAAAAAAGGGTCCTAAGAGAATTTCCTGGACAAATTCGAAATAAAAGAATTTATCATTTTATTATTAGAAAAAATAAAAAAAGAACTTTAAAATTGTAAAAAGATAAATCAGTGTTTCGAACTTTTATAATCTTAAATTAGAGTGTTCGACTGAATATGAATTTTAAAATGTTAATGAAAAATAACATTATTTTTTTAATAGAAATTTGAAACTCTAATTTATTTTTTTATAATCTTAAATATATTTTCCACGGATTGTCCCTTAGGTCCCGTTTGGTTCAGTGCAAATCAATGGCGGGAATATAAAAATCAAGATTTTTCAGTGGTGGCGGCTGTTTGGTTCGACAATGGAAATGGAAAACGGATTCCAGCTACGACCAATTTTCATGCAAAGGCGGGAACCTCCCTTCCCACCTAAAATGGTGGGAAGTCAAATTCATTAGCGCGATGGAAAACGGCAAAAGACGGACTTGCATTGACATGCCATTACAAATAAAACTTGAAACAGGAGCAGCCACTGCCGGAGACAGAGAGAAAAGAGGAACATAGTGTAATCACGATTTTCCATCTATAGATTTTGGTTGCTGTGAAATACATACATATAATTATATTATAATAAAGTTTTGAGCACCTTCAAATGGAAGAACGAAGAACGAAAAACGAAGGAAGAACAAAAAACGGCGCTAAAGAAGATGAGCTCATCCTCAACCCATTCGAATGGGCTGAGGATGAGGTGAAAATTCACTTCATCTCATGTAAATATTTATATATAATTAATAAACATATATTAAATACATATATAAATATATAATTAGTAATAAATATATAAATTAATAAATATAATATATTTAATTATTAGATAATTAAATATTAAAGCATAAATATAAATAAGTTGAATTTTTATCAATAAATTCTTATATTTATAAAAAACGTTTTACTTATCATTAAGAGCAGTATAATCATTTGATACAATTTTCCTACTCTCTTTCCTACAATTTTAACTCGATTAAACAAAAATTTTTCCATCAACATATTTTTCATTTAAGTACTAATCAAATAGCACACCTTAAAAATTTTTTCATTCCATTCTCTTTCATTCCATTAAATTTCTTGAAATTCATCCAACCAAACGGAGTCTTGGTATTACCACAGGTCTCGACTTTGAATTTAGACGCGGAGAAAATTGGGGGCAGCTTGTGACGTCACACCAGTGATGCGATGTGGACCACTGGATGATGTAAAAACGTGATTAAGGAATTATTTAATGCGTTTGTTCGGAACAACTTTTCCAAAAGTCAAACGTATGTTTAAAAGTATTTTTCTGTAAAATGAGATAATCTACTCCATATATTTACCTCGACATGCGTAAAAATACTTTTATATCATGTTCTCAAACGGACACAATAACTCCCAGTAAATCTGGAAAAAAATTATTTAATACACTTGTCCTCTTAGAAATGAACCAAGTGGTGGGACAAAAAATTACCTAACGAAATGGTAATGCTGTTGTTCTATTGCTTGCACATTGAAGATTAACGTGGATTCGTGAAGGCAATCAACCAGCCTTCACTACAGTAATCTTATAGGAATCGAAGGCACATGGGTATCTAAGTGTTCGTAATCTACAATGTTGACATAAGTTTAAGAATTAGAAGAATATTGTCAATTAAAAAAAATGCATAAAAAGGTCTAGACGAGTTGTTACTTGCTATCAATTTGCAACCATTCAAGTTAACGTCTCTGTTGAGAATTAAATGAAAATATTAATTAAACAGTGATCAACGGGAAAAACTTACAAATGCGAACTACTATAGACGTGAAAGTTAGAAAAGTTCTTTTTTTTTTTGGTTGACCAATGAAAGTTAGCTAAGTGAAACGAGCTAAACTGGTGTTGGTGAAACGACAATGAAAAAAAAAAACATTTTAGAAGTTACTTTACAGTGATTTTACGGCTATATATTTGCAGCCATTACATTTAGGTGATGAGGGAAGAAATTTAGTAACGATTGTTCTATGTAACGTAAGGAAGGAAATGCCTAATCATTGCTGCACCCAAACTTTTCTCATAACTCCCACACCATCCGAGTCCTCTGCAACAATCTGATCAACCTCGGTTGGGGCTGTGGTCCAGATCCATTTCCGCTGCACAATCTTGTAACTGAGAGCAGCAAGAGCATTTGTACATCTATTGTCCTCTCTATAAACATGCTTTATCTCTCTACACACCACTCGTTATCAAGTGTGCTCTGTAGTCGGATCCAAGGTTGTTCTCTTAGGCATGGTCCTGATGCAAATTCCTAATTCTGTCAACGAGTTGAATTGAGTCACATTTGGCCTCAATTTTATAGAAGCCCATCTCCCAGCACAATTCGACCCCCTCGAGCAATCCCCACGCTTCAGTGGTGAGAACATCAGTGGTATGGAGTTTGCAGGAGTAGCCTCTTAGCAGTACTACACAGTCTCCGTGAATCATGCCACCACATCTTGCCTTTCCATATGATGAGGAGACTATTCCATCCGAGTTCAGCTTACTCTACCCCTGTTTGGGCTTAGACCAGTTTACCCAGACCAATTCCTCTCTAGATGCATGACCCATTTTGTCGTCACATTTGTGGAGGTCATTTTCTTGAAACTTCCTGATCCCCATCTCCGCCTTGTGGGGTACAACAAAATCAACATCAAAATTCTGCAGGTTTCTCCAGCGCCAAATGAACCAACAGCCAATAGCAAAACAGTTCATGCCAATACCACGCAGATGCTTGTGGAGCCCGTAGACTAAGGTTATGTCGTATCCACTCATTCCAATCGTCCCCAAAGAAATTAATTTGATCCTGACCATTGAGTAATTTTATCCAGATGAACGTCGCATACGGACAATCTCTGAGAGTAGGAGCATAGTGTCCTCCTGTTGTTGGCATATCACACAGGTTCCTCCTCCCCCGTCCCATTTTTTTGTATTAGCCTTGATGGGAATCCGAGGATGCGCACAACGCCATAAGAAAACTCTCACTCGTTCTGGGACACTTAAATCTCCATATTAATTTTCATAGCACTCGTTCTTCACTGCCTCCCCCACCTTGTATCCACTGATATGCACTTGCTATTAAGAAACTTGCATTGGATGAGGGCTTCCATCGAGTACACCCCTCTTGGGCTCAGTGCTTGGTGCCTTTATATTTTCATGAAATTTGTCCCACATTTTTGCCATCTCCTTCTAGAGTCGTAAATCCGATCCTTTAGCAATCAGTCTGTGCCCATGTTGTCTCTCTCTACCATATTTTCCAATGAGTACACCCTTGCTCATAGGTCAGTGGGGTTGGTGTGAAGTCTCCACATAAGCTTCGTTCATGCTCTTGAGAGAAAACCCACCACGCTTCTCTCCTTTGGGCAGCACAACTTATTCCATTATGCTATCGGATGCCACATATTTTCTCCTTCTGACTCACCCCATAGAAAGTTTCATTGAATCCTCTCCAATTTTTCTTAGTGTTCTGAGGGAGCTTGTCATGTTGCATGGGGTAGAAGGCCATTGCATTAGGGACAGACTTCACCAAAGTCAAACGACCTGCTAATGATAAACTAGAGGCCTTTCATCCATTATGTCTCTTTTTTACTCTAGCCACCACAGTTTACTCTAGCAAACATCATATGATTTATGATTGGGCCAGCCCGACCTGCTCTCATGCCTCTACATTGTCTCTCCCTACCCCTATCCAGAATCATATGAGTAAGCTTTTCCTTGCTGAGCACGAACAGATATGGAGAGATCAGATCACTTTGTCTCAACCCTCTAGCGGGGTGAAAACTATTCATTTTCCCCCAAGCCTCAAAGTACTGGTAGTATTAGAATCAATACATCGCATATTTCTCGTGGTCATCTCTTCTGGGCATTGTAATTCCTTTAAAATTCTTCCCATAAACTTCTAGCTTATTCTATCATACGCCTTTTTCATATCAACCTTAATGTTCATAAAACCCTTCTTACCCCTTTGTTTCCGCATCGAGTGGATGAGCTCATTGACAATAATAATATATATGGAGCATATCTAAACTTAGCTAACTTTTACCGCTGCCCGTTTTGCTCTCTCACTGCTCCTTTTCCTCCCACAACGCCTTGCCAAACAAGCTGAAATACATATGGAGCAATAGATTCATATCAGCACAAATATTATACAAACAAAGTGAGTTTTATATTAAGAACAGAAAGAGTACATTAGACACTTGAGTGTTGAATTGAACTTCAATGGCTTGCGCTGTGAAACCCATCCGATCCGAGGTGTGTTTCATTGACACTGTTAATTTCCTATCACCGAATTTTAGTTCAGATGCTATCGCAGTTGAGAGAATTTATTCAGTTAAATAAAGATCCTATAATCCAGAATGACCCAGACGAATCAGAGCTTGCACGTTCATCTAAAATGTTGAAAAATATCATTTTTCCTTTACTGGCCGAAAAACAATATAATGTTGAAAATATCGATCTGTTAATAAATACCCCGTTCGTGTTTGGAATGGGGAGTATGAAGAGAATATATATATATATATATAGTGTGTGTGTGTGTAGATATATGCATCTTCGATCTCTACAAAATCTTACTATTTTTTACCTTCCTCTTTTGGTCCAAACATATCCTCGTTTCAAGCATTTATCATCATTTTCTATTCATGCTTCGCTCTTAAATCCAAGCTGTTCGAGACTACTAAGTTCGTAATTAACTGTTCCCATAATTAACTGCTACTGATGTTTCCTACAACAATTAATTAAGTTGAATAATTAATTCAACATAAATAGAGCTTATGCTTAAAAATGAGACCATAGATAGCCAATTCTTAATAAGGAAGGTTTTCATATAATTCTTGAGCATTGTCGGGAAATCTTTCTCCTAACAGTGCATGCAAGGTAAGACAAAAAACATATTGATCTCCGTAAAAAACATCTTCCAATTCGTAAAAAGTATTTTGAAATCCGTAAATTCTTCTTGGATTCCATAAATTCTTCTCGGAATCCATAAACTCATTTTTCCCAACGGATTCTCAAATACACACATTAATATTATCAATTTAAAAAATACTTTTACTCAATTAACGGCTACAAAAAGATATTCTTCCAAAATATATTATCAACTATATATACTTTTGGAATATATATTTTTATGTTTCTTTTAATTTTATAAGATTCAACTTATGTATACATAACGACAAAAGGAATTTGTTATTGGAAATATAAAAAAACTAGTTGTAAAAATAAGAAACTTGAAATATGAAATGAGTCATTCATATTAAAATTTGATCGTAGTACGTCTACTTATGGGAGCTACTGCATCTTGCAACTGGACAGCAGAAAAACATAAAATCCAACCCCTTAATTGATGCCCGGAGATAATATCTCTCCGTCAGGAATCGGAATAAACGATCATCGGGGCAAAAGTTTGTATCTATATACTTGTTTTGTTGTTCTAATTCAAGGATGGAGTGCCATCAAATCAAATTTATTTCTTCATACACACGTATATAAAAAGGCACACGAACAGTACAACACACACAGACACACATTCATGAGAACAAGTCAGAATAATATTGGTCGTAAACATGATTCTGATGAGTCCAAAGCAGTGCATCACACAATGGATCAAGAGTAAAGTAACGATCGGAGTGATCAGTTAACAAGGGTGTTTGCGTAGTAGGGTCACAGAAAATGTCAGCCACATACGGTTCTGTCCAGATATTTACGTCAGCCGACAATGCATTCAGAAAAGCAAACTCATCATCATCTTCTTCCACTACCATACTTGATTCGTTGCTACCTCCCGTCGTGTTATCCGTCGCACTACTCGACGAAGATGACGACGACAATACATCAGGCAATGCCTGGCTTGGATCCCCCGTCTTCTGATTATTATCACAGCCACCACCGCGACTGTTAGCATTGTTGTTAACTTCGCCAGATGATGACTCCTCTTCTTCAACCTGGGCCTGTTTCCCCGATGACTCGTCTTGAACCCGCTTCTTCAGATTCGTGTGCCAATAGTTCTTTATGTCATTGTCTGTTCTTCCCGGCAGCTTTGCAGCAATCGCAGACCATCTGCATTATATATAATGGAATATTTTTATATCTATCACATATTCGTGTTAATCAGTCCAGAACTACAGTACAATTAACAACAGTTTTTTACTGTAATTGTAAATTAAAACACAGCTCCGTCGTAGAGATGAAATTGAGAGAGTTGAAGTACCTGTTTCCTAGCTCCTGGTGCAGTTGCATAATAAGTTGTTCTTCTTCAGGAGTGTAATTGCCTCTCTTGATGTTGGGCTTCAGGTAATTCAGCCATCGCAGTCTGCAACTCTTTCCACACCTTGCTAGGCCTGCACATGATTGAATCAGTGAACTTATCAACCAGAGGAAGAATTAAAGGGAAGAGAAACTCATCAAATATACAAATACCTGCATACTTGGGAAGTTGTCGCCAATTCCAGTAGCCATACCTAGTAACATAAGCAATTAGCTTCCTGTCTTCCTCTGGTGTCCATGTTCCTTTCTTCAGTCCGCTCTTGTCACAGCTTGGAGTTCTAACCATCTTCCTTTCTCTCTTTAACCTCTCTGCCCCCTTATGCTCTCTCATACACCATCACAGTTATTAACAAGGAACCCTGTCTGTTGTCTATAAAAATTTAATGGTATAAAATTAGTAAAGGAATATAAAACGTCGCATTTTTTGTATGCCGGATTGGGCCCACGCTTGGATGAAGGGGGGCACATGTGTGTTGCAGAAGCACATGTTTTTTGGGTTGGGGGGGTTTCAATGTGAAACGGTAAACTGAAACCTCTGGTTATAATATGGCTTTGCATTTTGCTTTGTTGAATTCCAATTTTGTTGACCCAGTGTGATTGGCCAAAAATTTAGAGAGAAAGTAAGATGCCATTTTGTGGTGCCTTTGGGGGGCTCAGATAAATAAGGATAATTTATTATAATAAAAAATGCAATCAGATCTTAATAAGAAATAAGCAAAATTTGTTGAACTTTCAAGTAATTGCCTTTTTTTTGAGTTTTTGTCCTCTCAAACAATGAGATGTCATCAACATGGTACAGCTTCGTGGAAGTTAGCGAAAGGTGTCGATCGTATGGGCAGAGGTAAGTGGGCATGAAAAATGACAAGCAAGTGTTGGGGCGAATATCGTAATTACACGTGCTTCTTCACTTCCATTCTCTCTTGTCCCTTGACTTTTCAGTTTTCAGGTACCCGCCATTCCCGTTTAGTATTTTCGTACCAGTTAAACTAACTTGTTCCTTGTATTTTTCTCAATTTAAATTTTGATTTCTGTAATTTTAATTGTATTTTTGATTAATATGAATGAAACCGTTTATTTTTATAGATTTTTAATGAAGTAACCTGATCACTTGATATATTTAATATTTATGTTAAACGGTGATTTGAAAATTAAAAAAAAAGAAGTCATCTTCTTCTTCGCAGCCAGCCTGCGTCTCCGTATTCGTCGTCTTCTTCTTCGCAGCCACATCTCACATTATTCTGATTCCCCCTTAAATTAACCACTTTCCCTCTAATTTTTAATATCCCACAACCAGTTCTTGAATCTGATCTTTTTTAACCCCCAATCCATTATTGCTTGCTGGTTAGTTGAACCTAATGACTCGGCTCTTTCGATACAAATCTTGCGGAGTCGCGGGTCGCACTCAGTTCAACCCACCCACACCTGTCCGGTTTTTCAGGATGTGAAAAAGGAAGACGACGAGGGGATGGAAGAACAGGAGGAAGAGGAGGACGAGGAGGAATATGAGAGTGAGACAATGAATCAAGTAACCCTGTCTCGCCGCTGTTCATATTCCCTATCACCAAATCCAACAGAGCGGAAAGTCTAGCTCGGCAAAATCAGAATCAGTTTGCGATATTGGACATGCTCATGGTTGGCGTTGAGTAAATCGCTGGTTACTTGTAGTTTTGAGAAAGAGATGTTTCTTCCTTGGACCTTAGCTGGCCGACGGAGGTTCGCCATTTATCTATCGTTACCTTTGATAGGTTCAATCGATTTCTGGGTTTGCCTACAAAGCTTGAACCAGAGGTTCCCGGCTATTTTTTTAAGGTTCAAAAGAAGATGAAGAAGGAGACGCTGGTGACGGGCTGCGAGGAAGTAGGTTTTTTTTTTTTATTTCCAATTCATCGTATCCATTTAAATATTGATCATATCCGATTATTATGTCAATTCAGTAAAAACTGTGGTATCAGCTACGGTATTAATACGTGATTCATGTCTTTTTGAAATGATACATATCTAAGGTTTTAGAGAGACTAAATTCTAGAGATAAAAAATACAATTTGAAAACTACAGATATTAAACCCAAATTAAGGGAAACATATGAAGATAAAAAATTAGTTTAACACTTTCTATATCAAAAGTACACTCCGTTCCAATCTGATTTACAATCAAATACATAACAACATGAAATACATAAAGGAGAATCGGGAAAAAAGCTCTTATTGATAAATTAGTTAGATAATGTAATGTGTGTAATGTGAAAGATTAGTTGTATTTGCATAAAATGAAAGGTATGTTACGTTTGCATTTTTTAAAAATTTCATGCATCTAAGTTCAATGCAACTAACCTTTCACATTATATAAATGTAACTTGCCTTCCATATTATACATGTTCTATCATCCAATTCATATGTAAATAACAGATTTTTCCTCAATTCTCCCAATACATAATGCCATTACATTCTAATGCTAAGCTACTCATTCATTTTTTTCTTCTTGCTATAAGTATCTTTTAACTAAAAAAGTATTGTTAAATATTAAATGTAAACATATCTTCTAAAAAAATTTAAATATTGTTTTATCGAATAGAAAGGAGGTACAACCTTAAGTTTTTTATTTGCAAACGTTATCGAGGATCGCCTAAGCAAGTATCTGTCCTTGCCCTCCCTAATGAAAGCTACTTTTACAATATAATTTATGGTTTAGAAGTAAGTATGTGAAAAAAAATTTTGTCTCAGCTTGTGTAAACATGGTTTCTGAACCCTCACATAAATAGGAATACGTGCCCGTTTGCTTTATCAGTGTAAGTTATTTTTCCATTATAATTTACGGTTTCCAAGATAAATATACGATAAGAGTTTTGTCTCGATTTGTGTGAACGTAGTTTCTCAATACTCATATAAGCAGGTATCAGAATTTGTGTTGGGAATCATCAAATTACCCTTCACATCTTTATTTTGCTGTAATTCAACCCAGCTAAACGCTCATACAACTGAATGCAATGTGTTAAATAATCAAGCATCAAGATTAAGGGCTTAAAAGAACCAAACAGGAAAAACAATCAATTAATTAGTGAATATGACCATCATTGAACAGCCAACACTCAATATAATCAAAGAGAAAAAAAGGATTCGTACCTGAAGGGGTTTGGGTGCTGAGCATTTGATCACTAAAATTTTGGACAGTTCATATTTATTTTTTATTTCTACTCTTAAATTATCTTAATGCATACAAATCTAAAATAAATACATTATGTCAATTATTGACGTTTTGGAAAACAACTTGTGATTTAAAATTCATCGGAATATGTTTATCTTGCTACAACTTGTGTTTAAACATTACATATCTCATCACAGAGATGAGCATTTATATGTTAGTGGTTGAAGTTATATCAATTATTGACGTTTTTAGAAAACAACTTGTGATTTAAAATTCATCGGAACATGTTTATCTTGTTACAACTTGTATTTAAACATTACATATCTCATCACAGAGATGAACATTTATATGTTAGCGGTTGAAGTTATATCACCATGACTGTTTATATTAGCGGTTGAAGTTATTTTTTTAACATGAAATATATGTGTGTATAAGGGAGTTTTATCGTGATTTACTTAACCATATTTTTCAAATGCTAATGTAACAGTCTGGCTTCTACCTTTGAAGGAGGCTTCAGATTTAGTTTTTTTATTTACTATTTAAGTAGGGAATTTTGTCGCTGACCCAATTGCAATCCGCGTTTACAAATTAATAATCCAAATTTAGTTAAGTAGGAGTTTTCATTTCTACAGTTTATTGTGATTTTATAACTGGACTGGTGCACATCTCTTCCACCATGACTAAGTCAGGTGATTAATCTAATTAAAATCATGAACACGACGAAGTCTGTTCAGGAGACCAAGAGCAAATTAAAGTAAAACGTCTTCACAAATTCATCGTGGAGGCTTATTTCAATTCATTAATGTGAGTATGAAATATTGTGTTATTTAAGATACACATATTATATACATACAGTCTTACCACTAACTAGTTGCTGGGGAGTAACTTATGTTATACATGCTGATGCTGATGCTGACGAGATCATCAACGATGTTGATATATTCATTTTGCATCATAAATATTGCTATTTGGTGCGTACGTAAGTACTCTGAATTCAACATTAGGCATAGTTCTGCGCGCGCATGCTCAAAACGCGGAAGATCAGGGTCAACCGGTCAAGCAAGAAAACTCAAAGATTACAATGATATCTTAACTTGGACAATCGATATAGATTACAAAATTAAATCAATCAGATACTCTTCCTTGCTAAAAAGGATGCATTTTGTTAAGAATACATTTTAGTAAAATGTATTTATATTTCGATAAACATTAGATTCGGAGTGTATTTATTTTGCCAAAAAAAAAACTTTTTTATTTAGAATTTATTTTAAAATAAAGAATTACCAAACTCTAGAATATACAAATTAACGGACTTTTTGATCTAAAATTTAGATAATAAAAAATTGTTGTCAAACATGCACAATATCTTAGTTCTCTCGTTCATGTATTGGTTCTTGCTCTGATGAGTCCCGAACTGGGCATTCTGCAGTGCAAGAAATAAATCCTTTGCCTAACCATCACTGAAGCTTAATTTAAAGCAATTGGGATCCCTAAATATTCATATAGCATCTGGGAAGAATTAGATAATCCAGAGAGACCAGAAGTAATTACACTATATACTGCATGGTTCACATTACAGATAATTTTTTATATTTTGAATCGGTATTTTTGCCGTGACATGTTCTAAATGCGAAGTTCAGAAACCAAGGGGAAGCTAAACTTTTTTTTTTTTTTGAGTAAAGAGAAATTTATTACGCAATGAAAGAAATTACAAAGGGAAAGCGGAAAAAACTAAGTGAGCGAGAAGAGAAAGAACAAAAAACTACAAGAGATGGAAAGGAGGGAAGTCAGCCAGGGTCAACAATGCTATCAATAGATAATGCTTGACGGATGTATTGAGTAAGGCTTAGCGCCTCATTCACCATGCGAAGCGCGGGAACTTCCTCATCAGCAAAGATACGCAGATTTTTGTCTCTTCAAAGCTTCCAACACAGGATTCCAAAAAGGGTGATCCATCTAGATGTATTGTCCTTCATACTCAAGTTTTCCTGAAGCCATTTTGACAACGACCTAGATAGGAAATTCTGAAGGTGAAGAGCTGGAACAATCAAGGACCAACATTCTTGAGCCAGTGGACATCTTCTTAGGACATGGTCAATATCCTCGGGCAAGCTACCACAAATTCCACAAGCAGCATCATCTGTCAAATGTCGCCTCAGACGTTCTTTGTTAGTGAGCAATCTATCTTTAATAACCAGCCACAGGAAAGTTCTAATCCTCTTAGGCCCTTCCCAACTCCAAGCCAAATTCCATATCTTGTTTTCCTCATCCCAATGCTCCTGCATCAGAAGATCATACACAGACCTGAGAGTAAATTTACTGGGGAAGCTAAACTATTGCCAGACAAGAAAGCGCAGAAGGCTAGAGAATGGCTTCAATGAGCATAAACACTTACACTTGACGAACCAACATACCAACTAAACAAAGCAGCATCATCCTCCAACTGAGAAGATGTCTTTACGGGGGAAGGATCAAAGCCATGGGAGATACATGACACAAGGTCCTCACCTATCGGGGTTCATCTCCTTTATGGATTTAACTGCAACACAGTTTACAGCATTAATCATGATATACCTAACCTATTACTATTTTTATTTTTTGGTAATACAGAGAGAGCTCAAAGGCTCAAACTAAAGGAAAACACTAAGAAAGGGGTATAAACCCAGACGATCATTCGAGGACAACTCTTGCAGATGGCGCGGGCAAGAGAAGTAAACAATGGAAATAGAAATAGTCTCATTTGTAAGAGCATCAACCAAAAGATTTTACTCTCTTGGCGCATACTGAATAGTAACAGTCCGCTCCCTTTCGATAAGTTTCTTGATTTCAATAACCAACAATCCATGGTTTGTAGCATTACATCCTGTATTGAACAAGTCAACCATAAATGTTGCATCCAATTCAATGATGACCCTTCTGAAACTGAGGTCAAAGGCTAGCTATGACCCAAAAAAGTTTTAATCAATCAGTTCGGAGTTCTTCTGCGATCCACCCCTTTGACCCAAAAATGTGGTCCAATCCAAAATTCAATAATGGGCTAGCTGTGAGCCCATTTTGGTTCTGTTCGAGTGGCGCAACAGGCATTGGAAAACAAAACGCCTCTGGGACCCTAGGGAAGGAGAAAAATAACAGAGCCCACTAAGGGGTATAACCGTACAAGTCACAGGAGTAGCAAAATCCTCTCTGGTTATTTTGAATGTTGCGTTTCTTACTGGGGATGACACTTAACACGCAGGGTATAACCACGCACATATGTATGTGCGCGCGTTGGGGCGCCTTGTTGACATCAGCATGGCTCTACCTTCTCTCACTGGTGGAAGCAGGAAAACGAGAAGACAAGTCCAGGTCAAGAAGAACAGGGCAGGGGAGGGATGGTGTGGTCTTAAAGGAACATTCAATTTTTGAGGCCAAAATTGAAAATCCTCTTTATCGTGCTTCACGCTTGTTTGCGGTTTCAGAAGTAAAGCTCTCTCTAGGCACTACCCAACGGGACCCAAACTTCTTCACATTAAGTATCTCTTAGTCCGGTGGGCAAAACAGAGCAATCTGCTGTTCCAAATTTATTTCCCTCCCAACTTTTAGTTCCCATTTACGATGCATGAATAGGAGTTCATGAAGAAATTCCCATGCTCGAGAAGATGTGTCTCAGATACTAATACTCAATAGTAACTTCAAGCTCTGCAGTTTCTTAATGATCACTGAGTAAGTAATAAAGTTATCGCCGTGAATGATTTCTTTATGGACTTCTTGTACAATCAGATTTGATTGTCCGTGTTTGAATTGGTAATTGATAGGTCATGCTCTGTTTCCCTTTATTCTTGGGTTTTAGCTATGTAAATATTTCAATGAGGTTTCTCCAAGGAGAAATGCAATATAATAAGTGGATATTGGCGTGATCAGTACATGTATAAGAAAGTGCAATGTATAATGTAATATGCAAACTAACTAGTGTCAGAACGCCTAAATATTCCTCTAGCGATATAAAAAAGAAAAGAAGAGTGAATGGATAAGTTGTCAAAAATCAATGATTTTGATGATGTTCTACTATTTACTACTACTAAATACTAATGCACCAGAGGAATTTTCCTGATCATGTGAGGTCTGAGCTTCAGTGTCGTAGCTTCTCTTCCGGGGCAAGCTTCTCGCCGGTAGCCGTATCGTCCGCATTCGAAGCAAATGAGCCTCAAGCCCTCATGCTCAACATTGAAACACTCTTTAGCAGCAATAATGTGCGGAACCAGAGCCTTTTATAAATCTAGCTCCACACAGATTCTAACATATTTTCCTCTTTCAACTCTTACCATAGAGCTGGTACTGTCTAATAGAATATTTAAATATACTTTAAGAGGCCTCCCAACCATTTCCCCCAAATCTTGCTATTCAATAGCTATTGTAACAGTGCATTGGGATATTAGGAATATAAAATCAGGTGACAATGCGCTTTAGTTGATTCTTGAAAGGATTAAAATAAGGTGTCCACCTTTGAACTAAGATACAATGTTGAAAGATAACCTGGGGGTCACCATATAGAACTTCCATTGCTTTTTGTTAGTAAATTTCACCATAAAATAGTTATTTGGCAAGTCTATCAACTCTATCTCAGATGCACCTCATAACTTGGTTAGATGAGATTTGAGTATGTAAAGGTTAAATTTTCTTTCAAGAATAGTGATAATCAAGAAAAAATTTCAAGGCTTACACCAATTAGTTGTACTCATCCTGAGTTATAGAAGAGCTCTCGTTTTCGTTTGTCTCAAATGTGAAATTGTAGATATAATTTAACCTCATTTCAGGTACCAAACTGAAAATTTGTCCATTCCAAGGGCCACTGCTCCAATACTGTTAAGACTTGTTCCAAAGAATGAAATAGGCCGTGCTTCCTTTGGGGTCTAGCTCTAGAGAGAAAAGGCCTTCTGCAGGGTCCTCGTCATTCTTCCATGAAGTGAGATATTGAGGTTGCTTTTTTTTTTTGTTATTTAATCTTATTTTACTTCCTGGAAGCAAGGTATCAGATGGATTATCAAAGCTCTGCCATAGGAACTTATCTATTGCATTTGGCCCATCTCTTAAAACTAGATTCCCATTATCAAGAAGGACCGCCTCTACAAAACCTAAGAACGGGGCAGTCAAGTTTGTTGACCAAACATTGTTTTGAGACCCGTCAAATAGAACTAAATTACCATCCGAGATTTCTAACTTGGCAGAATATTTGTCAGGGACAGGCTTGTCTCTGTTAGCTACCCAAACATAGGTCCTTTTAGAGACCTTTTTGTACCACATGCCTATGTAGTAATTAGAGGAATTACCTGGCTTAAAGAATGCCAACACAAATGCACCTTCCTGAGAGATTAGAGTTTGATCGCCAGAAAGAGATTGATTTGCGAAGTAAGAGCTCCAAAAGAAGAACAAATGTGAAAATATAAGCAGAGGATGAGAACTGAAATCCAGAACCACGGTTTGCTCATGTTGTCCATGGCTCCTCAGTTCAGAAAGAGAGAAGTCTGGTTAAGAGGGAGAGGCGATATTATTTGCATATAACACTGACCTCCCACCAGCAGAAGTCTTGCCAAAATTTTCATCAATATTATGCATAAAAATCTTGTTAAGATTCCAATAGACGTAGATGATGATCACATAGAATGTTGATCCAATAATCTCCGGATCTAATAACGCAGTGCAAGTCAGCAGAAATAATTCACAATACATAGCATGAACAAATAGTTAGGCCACTTGCTGGACATTACTACAAAAATCTCAAGTTGGAAAATCAACATGTTCATGTATTCTAGAGCTTCCACGCGTTTATTCAACATTCCACGCAGATCAGTGTTGTGGTTCTCCTGTTCAGTGTTCGTATTTCTGTTACATTCTGTGCAGAGTATTTTGCGGAAGGTAGTCAGTCAAGCGCAAATGGTATGGAGATCCTACAAGTAATTGGTGGTCAAACGTTGTTTTAGAGGAATCTGAAACTTCTTGAAGTGGGAGCTGCTTCTGGACCAAACATGGAAGGAAAATTCTCAGTCATCAAAAAGTCAAGAAATCTATACACTCTTCCTATACGAATTTTCAACCTGCATAAAGTTTGGAGGGGTGTAATTTTTCGATGTTCCATAATTGAATCTATATCTTCCAGCAAAAAAAAAACATCTGCAGTTAGAATTTCTCAATTTCAAAAAAATTACTACAAAAAAAAAATTACATTTAACTAAACATTAATGCTTTATAATCTACTTGTTAGGATATAACACAAAAGTATATTAAGAACAAAAAGTTTAAGTGCCTAAATCTTCTTGAAAACTCATAATATTTTTGGCATTTTTTTTGTAATTTTATGATCTCATGTGCATATTAATATAATAGATATAACTAAAATCTATGGATATTAGACCAATTAATTATCATCATATACAAATATAAATTAGAGTCTTCTATAACAACGTAGCCATTCAATGAGCACGGTCTTTCATTTAAAAAAGAAAAAAGTTATGCTCAAACTTATATGTCTAGATACAATATAAATAGTAACAAATTCTATGAAGAATGAAATGATGGGAGAATCACAAATAAGTCCCATGTAAGAAAAATAGTGATTGAAAGGTCCTAAACATTCTGACAATTATTCTCAAGTCCCATGGGACCTTTTTGTGATTAACTGGAGATGTGTAAAGTCTAAAATACCCTAAGTCATTTGAAAGAGAAAGAGATTCAAACAGGCACAAACTCGGTTGAGGCTTGAAGGGTTTCTTTCACAGACCCTTCCCTTCTCAGCTCTCATTTAGCCTGCGGCATCTGTGTGTGCTATCGGTGGAACTTGTCTCGCTGTCGGCCGTTCTCTATTCAGGTGAGATTTTCTCATTCCGTCCGTCTCTTCTCAGGCGGGTATGTCGCTGCCATTAAAGTTGCTCCATCTGGCTAAAGAACAACAGGTAATTATTAGTGCCACGATTCCTTCATGCTCCGTCTGGCTAGCATTCTGATGATGAAGCATTTTGGGAAGGAAGGAAAAATTGATTTTTCAAATTGTTAGTATTCTACTACCATATGTTTCTTCCTAATCTTGGGTCTGAATTTTTTCCCTCCAACAAGACTGAATTTGCGTTAAGCTGGGTAATGATTTTAGAAAATCTGATGATTTGAGCATGAAAATTCTTTACTTGTTTTAAATTTCCAGAGAAGCATTGGAAGATGGGTTGTAGTTATTGTATGAAAGGAAAGATT
>JANTPZ010003309.1:0-17772 GCA_025593235.1 Vachellia pachyceras
TTTTGATTTTGAGGACATATTTGATATTTCGAGTCATGTTGTCTGTCGCTGGATCATTTGGTTTCAATCAGTTTCATTACTTTTGGTTGGGCCGTGTGTAATATATGTGCTTGACTGTATCTGGACTGCTGAATCTATTCCAATAAACATCTTGTTTATTTTAGTATTTAGCATCTTTTTGAAATATGAGCCTTGTATTTGGAATGCGACCATAGAAAGATAGAGCTACTTGCAGGTATCTAATCTGAGAACAGGATTAGTGAGTGGTTAATCAACGATTGATTCTTTGGAATGTAGATTAATTTGTTGGCAGAAACAAGCACATCGAACTGAGACTTAGAGCTTGTTTGGATGTAATGTTAAAAATAGTTTTTACAGATTTCGAGGTAAAACCTAGGTTTTGGAAAATAGCTTTTACAGATTCCGAGGCAAAATCTAGATTTTAAAAAGTGATTTTGCTTGTTTGGGGAGCCCGTTAGGGGCTCAAAATGGATTTTGGGGAGTTGGCCAAAATGGAATCATGTTTGGCATGCCCGTTTGAGGAATGCATTCTCCTCCAAACGGCCGTTTGCGAAATTCATTCCGTGCACCCCAACGGCTCGTTGCATCTGCGTGCCAGGACGGATTCCATTCTCTCAACTCATCGGTATTTGGCGAACGCTCGCTCATTCCTTCTTCGCTTTCTCGTCAAGCAGCTTGAGATGCTAATAGCAATAAGGGGAGGGAAATAAAATCTGGACGATAGAACAATGAGCAATACGGCTGGAATTTGGAATGCAAAACAGCAACGGACGAAGCTTGGGTCTATGGAATGAGCGATGGTGAGGATATGAGGTCTGGAGTATTGCAGCAGTGACGGGCGATGCTAGTGGTCGTACGGTGATGGACGAAACTGGGTGAATGGCGTGACGGCTAGGCTCGGAAGTAGCGGCGCAATCGATGAAGTTTTGAGTCAGGTCCTCTGAAGAGCTAAGCCTCTCCTTCTCAGCCACACCGTCTCTCACAAGTCGCTGCTCCTCTCGTCTCAAGCAATTCTTCTGCCGCTCTCCCTGCCGCCTCGTCCAAATATCAGAGGTTAGAAAGATCTGATAAGGCGGGAGGCAGAGCACCGGTGAAAAGGTTCTGGGCGAGGTCAACATGAATGAGGCTGCGACAGAGAGAGATTTCCAAGGGGAGGGCATTGTTGATGGAGTTATTGTAGAGGATGAGGGTAGTGAGGTTGGTGAGATTACAGAGAATGGAAGCGGGGAATGGGCCGGCGATATTGGAGCTCGAGAGGTCAAGCTCAGTGACGGAGGTGTTGGTGAGGTCGCAAGTAACGCCGGACCAAGAGCACGGGTGGGCGTCAGCCGTCAGCGTTGTTCCAGGAGAAGAGGGAAGAGTCAGCGTCATTCATGGAGAGCTTGAATTTGTAGAGGGAGAGATTGTCGTGGTTGAGAGGGACTACAGTGGGAGGAGCGAAGAGAAAACAGAGCAGCAAGAAGAAGAAGAAGAAGAAGAAGAAGAAGAAGAAGAAGAAGAGGGGAAACATTGTGGCAAAAGCAAAGAGAATGAAGGAACAGAGTAATCGTTCAGGGATGAATTTATCAGCAGAAGAGGGGGGAGGAGAGAGAGGGTTTTTCCAAAATGTCATTTTGGCCAACGGGGTATCCAAACGTAACTTCATTTTCACCAACGGTCTATCCAAACATAAATTTTATTCATTCTTCCAAAACTCATTTTCAAAAGTCATTTCTCCCAACGATCGTTCTTCTAACGGGCTCCCCAAACAAGCACATTTATGTTTGGGAAGTTATTAGCTTTTACGGATTCCGAGGCAAAAAAGTGGGTTGGAAAGAGGAAAGTAAGAAAGAGAAAGAAAGAAAAAGTTGGAAAGATGAAAGAGGAAAAAGTAGGAAAGAAAACTTAGGTTTCAAACTGAGGTTTTGTAACCAAAATAGTTTTTGGGAAAAAAAATTTTGTTTGGACATAAACTCGGTTTTAAGGTAAAACTTAGGTTTTGAAACCAAACCTAGATTTTAAAAGTGGTTACCAAACCCGCCCTTAGTAACTGATCCACTAAAATTTGGACTGGAGTAACCACACGCTTTTCATCCACCGATCTGACCGATTCAATTAACCGAAGTGTCAATTTTGATTTAACACAAGCGGATTGTTGTCTCCAATTTGTGAAATAGTGACCTGTGATCACATTTTTTGTGGGAGAAATTCGTGTGTAAACCTAAATGCTGTGTGTGTTTTCATCGAGAGAATGATTTCACATTTTGAGGTAAGTATACGAGATGAATTTTATTTCGATTTACACAAACATACTTTCAAACCAGTTGCAAAACATACATGTTATAAATTAATTATCATTTTTAAAACAATGAATATCAAATTTATGAATATACTGGCGTTAATAAATAATAATGCAGTGTCTTAGTGTAGGCTGGCTTTTGTGGGGGGTAACAACATAGAACGTGAACCCAGATATATCTCCTGAATTCTTCATTCTCATAACCTAACGAATTAAACCAATGATGCAATATAACGGTTATTTATCAGAAAGTCCTTTCCAGAAAATAGGCTCTTTCTGAGTGTGATTTTGTAGTAAATTTTTTTGTCCTTGCACAAAATTCATGATAAAGGAGCTAAGTATTAATAATTCATGCAAGTTTTAAGTCATGTACTATTAAGGTTATGAATGTTAACTTTTTTCCAGTAAAAGGATTAATTCTTAAAGTTTATTATTATTTTTATTTCGATTCTTTAAATTTTATTTTATTTATAATATTGAAATTTTCACCATTTTAACTAAAACAACTTTAAACAAAGGCTCTTATCAAATGCAGCAAGAGATGAAAAGTTGAAGACTCAAAATGGGGTAACGAACAACACTGAACAAAGATCAAAAGGAGTGATGAGGACGCGCGCGCATATTTACCTAACCTTTGGAATTGGATGCGAAGCAAACTCTTGCATTGCAGTGTGAGGCGCCCGAGAAAATGCCGTGTCTTGAAAGGGGTTGGGGCGAGAAAGAACTGAAGGAGACTTGCGCGTTTAGGGTATTAAGATTTGATTGTGAATGCGATTTTTAAATACCTTCTTCTTGTTGTTGGAGTTTTCTGCTGAGAAATGGGATTGGGGTGCCTTGACATGACGCAACCAACAACAACTTCTTAAATCCCATGCTCGCCCAAAACTCTGGCTCTCTGTTGCGCTTCCTCGCAGAAACAGTGTTTGCTTCCATGAGCAATTTCTGATCTTTCCTTCCTTTATTCTTTCTGTCTCTTTCTGATACAAACTTTAACCCGCACTTTCACGTGTAATTGTTCGTTTCACTTTGATTTCTCCTTCCAATCGTCCTACAATTTTCTGCTTTCTTTTCTTTCCACTCCCCACTTCTTCCTTCTGTCTCTCTCCAATTATCCATTACCCGTATTTCTTCCAGCTTTCGTTTTCCCTTCCACTTTGCCTCTCTGGCTTTCAATTTCACCTGCCCACTTTATTTTCTCTCTCCATTACTGCCGAATCTGCCTTTTCCCTTCTTTTACTTCTATGGGCTGGTCCGATTTCGTCACTTCCTTCCCCCTCTCGTGTTCTGAGATCTCAGTTTTGGGACTCGGGTTTCGCTGCTTTTGAGTTCTTTATTGTACCTCAATTTTAAGGCAATGTCGCAGGGCTATGCTATTGAGCTTCACTTTGACCCTGCGCATAAAACCAGTTCTTGAAGGCTGGAATGTACTGGCTTGCTGACAAATTAGTACCCAACTCATCGAAATTGAGTCCCGCCCCCGCATCACTCTTTTCTCAAACCAGTTCGTTGATCCTATCAAGCTTGAATCCACCATCGAGAATTTCGCAGCCAAGCTTGAATCTCTGCCTCTATCTTTCTCTTCCATTGGGAGCCTGCCGAATGACAGCAATGTCTTTTTTCTTACACCCACGCCCTCAATCTCGCTACTTCAGTTCCAATCGCAATTGTGTGATGCATTGAAGAAAGAAGGCGTCGAGATGGGCGAGGAATATCGCCAGGATTCCTGAATTCCTTATTTTTCGGTTGCGCAGGAATTGCCAAAATCTAGGATGGCCGAGGCATTCTGTGTCTTTCGTGACTTAAAATTGCCAGTCACTGGGTATGCTACCAATATCGGATTGGTGGAGTTCTCGCCTGTTCATGAGCTCTTCTCCTACGTGCTGGGCAACGTAGTTGAAAACTTAAGGTTGTAATATAGTCTATAATTTAGTTTTTGTTTCCTAGACGTGAAAGAAATGCTGTTATTAACGTCTATTGTAGGCTTCATTGTTTCTCTCTCCTGGTTTGAGATTCTACTGTCTTTTGGGTTCAAGAATGTATTGGAGGGCTTCATTCTTCTCAAGACTCTGATGCTATAATCAACGCCATGATGGCTGAAACTCGTAAATAATTTCTTGTGTCAATCTGGAATTTACTCAATATGATAGAGGGCGATTAGTTTATATGATTAGCCTCCTTTTAATAACGGTAGTCGGTTTATTCCCATGACTTTAGGTTCTTTTAATATTTCTCTGGATATTTGCCGTATTTGTGATAAACGTTTGGAATTTCCTGCTGCGTCTTATGTATGTGCGTAAATTTATGGAAACTGTTGGATAATTTGATCAATGCTTGAAGCCATAGGAAGCAATTTTTTTATGTTTAGCTTCAGCAGCCTTGGAAGGGAGTAGTTTGTGGGTCTGTGCTCTTCATCTTGCTGATCGGTGATCTTGAGGGTCTTAGAAAAACTGTCTTTACTAACATTATTGGTTATCTTGCTTCTCTTTGCATCAGCACATGGGGCTTATTTTAGTGTCTCCTTGTTATACATACAGTGGGGCCGGAAGTTGGGGTTGTAGTGACCTTTTTTCCCTTGCTTTTTCTGTGTTTTCTTACATCAATGTGGAGAAAATATCTTTTTCTTTGCATATGGATTATGGCTCTTTGTAATAAAATTTCTTCTTGCCCCTAATTGTTATAGGGATGTCTGTGAAACATGTCAACGTTCCTATTAGGTCCTAGGGTCAACTAAACACGACAACCATGGTGTTCTGATTATTAATCTGATGTTGCTATTGAAGCACTTCTTGCTGCTTTCTTGCAGTTTTGACAATCATCTAATATCACTACTTATTTTTATGGTAACTTGGAAGATTCTGTTTAAATTGATGCAATTCTTTTTAATCTATGTTCTCCTGGCCTTGTCAAGTGTTATATGCATCATGTTCTTCCATTGGACTCTATTCTACGTTGTTTCTTTATTTGTAACTCATATTCTATTCCATTGTGCCTTTTATCAGACACTGATAAGCAGTCTATTTATTGTTCATTGCTGTTCTTTGCCCATAGCATCAGCTGGCAATTCCATTGTCTGACTCATCTTGCAGAATTAATGGACAACCCTTCTGCTTGATAATCTGAACTTTTGAAATGTGACAATTATATCTGTTTAGACTCTTTATTCTATCATGGTAGCTGGTCAGGTTTCTCAAACTCCGATAATGCTATTATATTGATTGTGGGAGAAACCTTTTGGGAGTTGTGGACTGGAATGCAAAACCACCTAGTTTTATTAAGTTAGTTGTGGGAGACTCTGCTGGACAGCTGAAAAATTAAACTTGTATTAGTCTGTCAGGATTCCTTTGTCTTTTCGTATCAGGCACCAGGTAGTGGCATTAAGTGCATTGCATGTTTGTTAAAATACGTGTAGCTTAAGCTTACACTGAATGAAACTAGTGGTCGTCTTTTGCATAAAAGATTACTCCAAGTTTCATGCATAACATCCCATGTCTGGTAGTTATGATGACCGGCTGTTTAAGGCTGTGGGGTATAGGTGAGGAACCAATTTTCCCTTCAATTATTAAGTCGGTTAATTATAAAAAATGCTGTATGCCCATCAATTCGTTGATGTTTTCTTCCTCTCCGATCTTTTCCTGGTTGTAGCTGGTTTCTGTCCTTCATGTCGTATCAAAATGTTTGGGTCACGTATATAAAATCATGTAGCTGAATGATTGACTCTTGCTCTCCGTGAAACCACCCATGAAATAAGCATGTGCGTATCTGCTACTTTGCACAATCAGTATCATTTAGCGACTTGAACTGATTTTGATATACATAACATAGCTGCTCACATGATGTCATGTTTCTTCCACTGACATCACAGAATTATGCTCCGTATATTCTCTTTTTTCTTTACTGTTCCTTTCTCGAGGTCTGGGGTGCAATATCGGAAAGAACTATAATATACATACTGGTTCCTCACAAAGAATACTGATTAGAAATAAACTCTCCTCTGGTAATAGCTCACAGACACATGCAGCTGCATTAATCTTTTCCTTTAGGAATTTTGTTTATTATAATGCTGTTTAAATTAAAAGGCTATTGCATACAGGGGGAGCGGAATTTATAGCTACTCCATGTCCCTAGAGACCTCAGCCTGCTGATATGATGACGAAGACGAGTTCCAGGGAAGAAGCTCAGTTGCAGTTCTTTCACGAGGCTCCGAGCGACGTGGATAACCTTGTTCCGACTTCTTAGTGATCGTTTGGGGACTATGATCTCTTGTGATGTAATCATGCACATGTAACTTTTTAGGTCTCTTTACCCTCTTTTGAATTAAGGGGCAAAAAGGCTATTGCATTTTGCATGTACCGTACTGACTTGTAACGTGAGATGATTTTGTAACCATGTGTACGGCAAATTATGATTCCATTCAATTTTACGCAAGTCATGGTTGAATTGAACGCTGCAGAACACGGATTAAATACACGTCTGCTAAACAAAAAGGAAAGAAATGGCATTTTTTAAGGTTAAACAGCCCTGAATAACTTCAAAAAGCTTCTATTTTTTGGGCAGATAACTTCAAAAATAAATCATTGTAGATAGATAAGAAAGAAACAACTGGGCTATTCTAGGTTAAAAACTCAAATAAGCACAAAATTCAAATGGTTATTGCATGTGCTTTTGTCACATTCATAGTAAACTAATATGTTATTGCAATTGCAAGTGAATTGTGAGTGTTAAATTGACATAGAGAATGTCAAATATCGTTTGGAACAAAACAGAGATGTTAAGATGGAGTATTATCCAAACACAGATACTAGCCATTTATTTCTCATTTCCCAACAAATATTCCAAATCAGCTCCTGCCACACCTTTAGATTTGGATCCAGAGTTTGAAAAGCGAACACATAAATGCATTATTTTAGATGAAATAAGAGATTATAATAGAATAAGCCTCTGTAAAAATACTATAATATCGCATCATACAATCGAAGTATCAAGTTTGATTCTAAGTGTAGAGTGGTGAAAATTATGTCACGATCCTCCCAAGTATGAGATCTCATCATGCTTCATATACAAGTGGGAATATGCATATAGCCGGTTGCTTCTAGCTGAGGACTGAGCAAGATCAAAATTCAAACGTAACGTCTTATCAGAAGAAGCTGATACTAAACTCCATAGTGTTCAGAGGTTAGAGCTGGTGAGAAGTGCGAGCAAGAACTCATTCCAAACATCGATGGGACCAGGCATACACCAATGTGTACAATCACTATAACCTTTCATCCACTTGTTTCCCCAATACTCTCCTGGATGCCCATCTCCTCTCATCATCATCGCCCTCGTCACATCCAAAATCTCAATTCTATGCCCTTCCTTTCTCACTCTTTCCACCTCTTGTATCTGCACATTCCTCACTTTCCACTCTACGCTCACTGAGTCAAAAACTTCTGACTCGCTCATAGGACTCGTCCTGTTGCAGTACCCTCCAGTGTTCCATGCTCCATTCTCAAAGTGAGATGGTGCAAATGTTCTCAACAACACAGTCACTCTTCTGTTGCAGTTACTCATGTATTTGAATGCAGAACGAAAGGCCATTCTTATGGGGAAATCGATGTCGTAGTGTGTGATATTTGGTTCGTGGCAGTACACACATCCTATAAGTTTGTTTGCTTCGCGAAGGTATAGCACCCTGAAAAACCAATGGCCGTCTGAGATTATTGCGTAGTCCAGGTCAGGAAATTTTCTCGCCCAATCATCGTCTACTTTATCTAACTGCAAGTCAAAAATGCTGGACCCTGTGCCATTTACCATTCTTTCCTCTCCCACTATCAGAAATCTGCTCCACAGGGACATGAGAGTGAAGTCGTGCTCTGGGAAAAACCATTGTCGGAACCGATCTTCAGAGTCCTTGTATATATTCTTTGGGGTTTCTTCCTGTAAAATTATAGAAGCCATGTCAATGCTTATTGTGTTCTGGCTTAATCGGAGCCCGTGAGATGTTTTCTCTTGCAGCTGGGCTATGGCAAGGTCCAATGCTTTTACGCAACTGGGAATCGCATGCCCTTTTAGTGCAAGCAAAGAATTTCTACTTTAACAGAGGATATACTTGGAGTGTTCAAAGCGTAATAATATATGATTTTGGGTAATTCCAAATTCATGGGAAAAATAATAACTCCGCTCATCTGGTAAGAAAATTATCTTTGGAATTTATGCGGTTTAGTGTAACACACAGTGGAAATTCATGTGTCAGCAGTAATTGCAACATTGACCTGTGACAGAAGGCAGAGGAGGGACTCCATGTGGTTCCTTGAAACAGAGTCGCCGATGAACGCCATTTTCTTCCCTCGAACCATGTCAAGGAAGGTTTTAGGACCGAACCTCTGAAGTTCGCATTCATCTGGCTTCCACTTCCAGTTGAGAAAATCACTATCTCTTCTGCCCTGTTTCAGGCAGTTTTTCGTATCTGGGATTGTCGTACAGCTCGAGCTTGTGTAATACGATCCTCTTGGCGATGCAACCCACCGACCCTTAAACAGGTCACACGATTTCCGTTCTGCAAAATCCAAGTTTCCAAATTTTGTTTAATCAACCAAGAGCCAAGAGGACGATGAACGGGACCTTTTGAAACTTACCCATCTGTGGCTTGGACGTAGAATTTGTACTGATAAGCTCTTCTTGCTTCTGAAATTTTTTTTCATCAACAACTGTGTTAGAGCCTCCTGGAATGGACATGGAAGACAAAGGGTTTGGAGAATAGAGAAGGAAGACACCGAAAATGGAGGCTAGGAACAGAGACGTCAAAACAAAAGGCACCATATTTGCCGTGTTGAGGCATATCTCCCTTTTACTATAGCCATAAATTCTGTCCAGAAAAAGTGCAATCCAAGACTTCATGTTCATGTTCTTCTCCGACATCCACAGACGGCCAGAGAAGAGGGGCTTAAAGAGGAAAAACCATTACAATCCGAATACTTTCTGTTTCTGTAACTTCCATATTTACTAGCTAACAGAAAGCCAAAGTATACTGCTCGTCGGAAAAGAAATAATTCACATTCTTTAGGGCTGAAAGGAGCAAGATCAACGAGTACTTCATCACTTTCTAAACTGAACCGTGGGAGGCTGACACATGGCAAAGCGAAATTCAACAGTTGCATGTGAGCTTTGTTAGAGCGGTGGACCCATCCAAATGCCCTGAATTTTCGGGGACCAAGTGAAATTTGATGGTGCAGCATTTAGAAGTACATGCCCTTCGCCACTAAACGCAGAGGTCAACCAGTAATTCACGCTGTTTGGTGACTCGTCAAGAAGTTTAAAAAATGTTTAAACATTGTTTTTTGTAAAATGAGATAATCCCTTCACATATTTACCTTGATTTATGTAAAAGTACTTCTCCACCGTTTTCCTAAACTAACCCAGTAAAGGTCACAGATGTGATCTTTGGGAATGTGGCAGCGTCGATAATCTGAATTAATTTGATTTATAATTCTTCAAAGAGTTGATTAGTATATCGGGTGTTTTCTCGTAGGGAAAAAAGAGTCCATACACTTGCATTTACATGGTTTACGCTTCATGACTTACCGATCACCATAGGAAGAGGGAAAGACAAAAAGAGCAGTCTACGAAGCCTTTTAAAGCCCTTCGACAAGAATAAAGAGTGTGACAAAGTTGACTAAGCAGCTGCTTCGTATGCGTTTGTTTACTGTTTAGGATGCCTTTTGTGCCATTTAAACATTCCTTCTATGTTTTGGAGACGTAAATTGAGGCAGCATGTCACAAAAGAATAAGATAAGTTCATGATGATGTTACATGTTAGATCTTCTTTAGATATTATTGTGATGACTGACGAGACTTCAATCCATAATGATGTAGAAAAAACACGTGCAGGTCACGGACGAATCGTCCTCATCCTCCAACCACTCATATGCGGAGACAAGGAGCGCATAAGATATGGCCCATGAGCAACACTTTCTCTCCATTTTTAACTTTCTTCCATAAAAAGGGGTTCCCTAATTGAGTGCGCCGAGCTTATTTAATTGTGTAATGGAAGTCGCTGCCGACGATTTTCAGGAGAAGAATCCAAGTTATTGAACGCACAGTTCAATCAAGTAGTCTCGAGTCAAAAGAAGCATCCAGTTGCACTCTACCTGGTTTTTTCTTTCCCACATGTAGGTACGTGCATGGTAAAAACTTAATAATTGGGCATGGGGACAATCTGTCTCCACAACCACATTAGAAGTCTCTTGATCATATCACTTTCTTAAAGTACTAAAATCAACAATGGCACGCCATCTCCAATGTTTCACACATTCCCACGGAAGCTGCGTTATATAGATGCAACAACAGTTCACACTTAATTATTGGGTCCATTTGGTAAAACGGTGGAGAAGTACTTTTATCATTTACAAGGTAAATGTTTGAAGGAGATTATCTCATTTTACGGGAAAATACTGTTGAACGTGCTTTTGGGGTGTTGAGAAGCTTTCCCAAACACGCCTAGTAAAAGCTTATTTCTCTCCAATGCTGGTCCAAGACCATATAGGCGTACGGTAAATGAGAAAACTGGAATATAGACAAACGTATATATGAAAGTGGGGAAATGGGAAAAGAAAGTGGGATTATGGCCCTCCAATTTTTTAGTTTCACATAACTGTATTGCCTGAACCACCCTCAACGCTCATAATAAAATCTCATACCCTTCTACAACTTTTTTCTTAAAAAAAAATAAACTTCGATAATTAGAATAACTAAGTACATGATTTTTATGATTTAGCATCTATCTAGTGATTGGGTTTTCTCATAAGATTCTCATGATGTATTATATTTTTGTTAGAAGTAGAATTTGACAGACCCACACAGACATTTCACATTATAGAAGAATGATAGTATTATGTATAATTCTGATAAAATAATTTATCCTCAGATCAATAATGCTGTCTAGGAGAATACATGCACAATCCATTGGTGGTGTGAGTCAACTTGAATGGCCAAAGGACAGATTATTAATTCAAGTCTTAGATGATACGAATGCGCAGCTTCTCATCAAGGGCGAGGTTTCCTCTTGACAGCATATTAGTCTAGAGGTCAACATTGTTTGCAGGCATAGATTGATGAAGATTATGAATTCTTGGCTATATTTGATGCAGATTCCAGGCCCAATCCTGATTTCCCCAAACCAACGGTTGCTCACTTCAAGGCACTATATATTTTGTGACCTTTTCTATTTTCTAGGGGGGGGAAGCCTGATTTGGGTTTGGTTTAGACTAGATGGTCATTTGCGAACAAGGATGAGAATTTACTGACAAGGCTTCACAACATCAACCTGTGCTTCCACTTCGAGGTTGAGCAACAAGTCAATAGTCATATCCTTAATTCCCTCGGATTCAATGGAACAGGAGGTGTTTGGAGGATTCAGGCTTTTGGAAGAGACGGGGGGTGGCTAGAGAGAATCAAAGTCGAGGACAAGATTCGAGGTTCATCTTCCTTAATGACGTCGAAGTTTCCTGTGATCGAATTACCTGAGTCAATGCCATGATTTCTGGGCACTGTTCCAGCTGGCAAGGGTTATGAGTGGGTCGTGACCAAGAAGACAGGTAGATCCTCGGAGTCAGATTTAGTATCAAAGTGTTTGAATGAAGATAAGATTTTAGCAGCCATGAGAGCCACTGGGCTCAAATACGATTATCAATCACTGGACTGAATATGGAAGCGAGGTTACGGTGATTGTCCCTGTCCGGAACACGTCGCGTCTTACTAAAGTAACATGGGCAAGTAGCGAACAGCCGCACAAATGACGTCGTTCAGTTCTGTAGCTGACTCTGCTGAGGAATTGCGATGGGCAATTATTCTGCCCGGAACCAACCATTTAGATTAGACCGCAAAAATGACGTCACGCAGTAAAGTTAGGTTTTTGGACGCGTAGTAACCGATGTGGCGAGTTCTAATCGGAGATATGACATTTGGTACCTCAGCCCTTTGACCCCACAAATCAGTTTCACCCGGCAAAACCATTTGGTTCAGCAAACCATAGGCAGTGATCGAACATGGATATCTGCACTTTCATTGGCTTGTTTCTAGACCCCCACTGCTTCACGGTCCCTTGGGTTGCGGAATTCACTCATGTTTTATCCTGTTATTTGACTTCCCGGTTCAAGTTTGAAGCTTGTGCATGGCTCTGAAGGAACGCGTACAGAATCCGAATGTTGATGTCGGCAGATGAAGAATCCCAGATTTCACAGCAGGTAGTGGTCAAGAAGAAGCATCAATGCCGGAACAACATCCCTACGCTCTTATCTCGCTCTAAAGGTAAAGTAGCTTTCCCTTCACCATATAGGTGTTTGTTGTGATAAGATTGATATATCTCTTTTATTTTGGACGCTGCTTTCAGAATTGGCGAAGATGAAGTGATAGAACTCCACTTCTCTTTTTTGGAAGGTTAATCTAGTGATGGGATTGGGACATGTCTCTTATTCTTTATTTCACTCCTTGGTGGTACCCAAGACTTGTGACAAAAAAGACATACATGCCTGAAACTCCTAATTAATCATTAACTTTCCTGGTTGTTTTTCTTCCTCTTCTTCTGAACTTCTTCTGCAAGGTTCATATTGTTGAGTACATTGCACGTAGAGAGGAATATTTAAAGTCGTCTGTCTAATATTTCAGTCACTGGCCCCTAATACACTCTAAATTTTAAAGAGCCTAGAATATTCCTTTGCCCAGAGTAACGCATGCAATATCTCCTTGAATAGCAGTTCTGCCTGATTTCTCCTCACCTTTAGTTATAATGAGTTGAAACTCACTTTCATACACTCGTATACTTTCATTTGGCTGGGATCGTAAGAATGCCATCTGACAAAAACTTAATGCCTCGTAATTTTTAATACCAAGTCTATTTTTCATCTTAATTACTATTTCATTAATTTCGTTGTTACTTCATATGTACGTAATCCTTCCATCAGACTTGATTCTTTCTACACGAGGCTCAATCACAAGCGGACAGACAAAGGGATACCTCCTTCACCCTTTCTCTTTGGAGACAATCTTTTCTAATCTTCAATTAAGACCATTTTTTTCACTCTTCCTGTCAAAAACACAACAATATGGTCTAAGGGGGTGGCTTTTGGTCTTATTGACACTGTAAACACTGGATCGGATTCTCTCATTGTCTCTTTTCTCGATGCCCATCAACAGCTGAAGATCTTGTCCATCCATATGATCCAAAAGCTCACATTGTGCCACGTCATCAAGCTATTGGTAATAAATGAAATTGAAGTACAACTAAAAGTGCTACGTGTTTTTGTGGGGGTCTCTTCTGCAAGACATATCTTCTCTTAAGGTTAAAACAATCCACTAGAGTGACACAATGCGTCAGATTGAGATTAATTTGGAGTTACACTAACTGTATTAAATAATAAGATTCAGCATACTATATTTTATTTTATAAAAATTAATAGGTAAAACCAAACATATTATTTCATCTTACCCATATTTTGAATTTCTAGAGTTTAATTAAATATCAATAATAAAAAATTATGATAAAATGAATTAATTTATTTAACTAGAAAGTAGATAATTGCAGGCTATTTTTTTATTATATTTTTTAAAAAATTAATGAACTACATCTTTTCATTCTAGTTCCATTTTGTGGTGTTTCTACTTTCTAACTTATAAGTTTTTTTAAAAAAGATTGTTAACCCGCACAACTCGCCGGTTTCACAGGGTTGAATGGGTTAGCACTGGGTTGATTGGATTAACCCCTCTGGTTTAACTGGTAACCCATACCGTTTATCGGTCAGGTTGAAAACAAGTCCGATCAGGATTCTTGTTCCGTGTTAGTGTTTCCTCCAACTTTGTTTGACTCACAAAACAAATGTTGTTGTCAAAAATGCAGGCGTTCAGGAGAAAGGGATCCAAACTTTCTACCCTTTGACGTTCGGCTTTTGAGACGTTTCCTCCCACGTGGCCAAAATGTTCTTCTTTTTAAATTTTTTGTTGGGATAATCATATTGTAATCTCTCCTAAAATATGGAAAGCAAATGGTAGATCCATTATAATAAGGTATGGTTTTGAGAAGAAAGACAAACTCAGGAGAACAAGTTGGTCATGTTTTGCAATTATAAAACAGGTTATTTTTAAATAATGCTGCAAATTGCAAAGGAAGCAGAGTAGGTAAGATGCAAGGTAATAATATATTGTTAACATATGATATCAGAGGTGTACATATTTAAATTAACAGTAGAAATTACTTTTCCAGCATAATTTATGATTGATAAAATAAATATATGATGGGGTTTTATTTTAGTTTTATGTGCTTTAAAATATATAAAAAGAAATCTATAGCATAAATGAAATTTCTAAATATTAAGACATTTTTAAAAAAGGTGGCTAACAATATAAATGAAATTTCTTAACAAGGTCCCATTAACAAGCAAGTTGGAAATTTTTTGTTTTGGATTGTTTGGGAGGATATTAATTTCAGTTCAGAAGTCAACAAAAACGCAAAAATTTGCAGTCAAAGGTGGAGTTGCAAGTTGGCCGGTGTCCACCCTAGAAGATCTGGAGAGCCAGTAATGTATTCTCTAGATTAATAACACTTTTTGTCCTTTACTTCACACATACACACACGTCAAGATACTTATCAGTAATAATTAGTGTTTAAACATCCACATCGACCTCATCTTCTTTTGGGCTAAAGGTGTCTTCTTCAAGTCTGGAATCGTCGGAGAAGCTCATCGGAACCAACCCAGCCCTTGTGCGCTGTGCAGTTCTGCCTACTTTGCTCTTTCCTATGCTTTTTCCAGCTTTAATCATAAACTAGAGCGAGCAAGACTTGCCAATTCGCACAGATACCAAAAACCTTTGCCCACATCAAACAACCACTATTACTGTGACAGCTATATATAATTTGCACTCATCTTAGCTGTGTTTACAGTTAATGTTTTCATCTTCTTCAAGTTGACTTGATACAAAAGCTAGCTTCTATGAGTCTATTAAAACCAATATTTTGCCCACGTGCCTCCCATATTTGCCCCATGTGCACAACTACCTAGGCACCGCTCACTCACTAACTGTGGGTTAATGTCAATTAATTAGTGTGTTAATTACTGGATCTCCAAGTCTCTGTGATCAGATGAGATGATTAAGATTAGGTGGGTATATATGTATATAATAAAAGAAGTCAGTTTAATATTAGTAATTTGACTGCTAAATTCTTCATGCCGATGGAAATGAGGTCGGAACTGATATGAGATCTCATCTGTGCATGAGCGTTGTTTTCTTTTTAAATTATTAGTTCAAGTTCATATTGACAGGCATCGGGTGTAGCAGTGTTCATTGCTGGCCACACACACTTTGTTGAGATCAATATATATATATATATATATAGTCAGCACACCGTGTAAAGGCATGTGGGTTCACACCCTAGCTCTCAGAAATGGGGACAGCGACACACTCCCTAAAATATAGCTTAGTGCATTATGCTCCCATATTTTAATATGCTTTGCAAACTATATCTTCTCTATCCTCTGATCTCTCCATATAAGCTAGTTGCTTCTTCAATCAACCCTCACCCCCTACACTCTTCCTTTCTTCTTCACTTCATACTTCTTTCTATACAATAATAATGGCTTTCAAATCCACCATTCTTCTGCTGGCTCTTTTCCTTATGGTCTCAACAAAGGTACATGCTTCACTCTCTCGTCAGAAACAGGTTTTTGTAACAGTAAATAATGGCGTGATTGGTTTAAGTTCACTAACTTTGGCAGTCCCTCCTTTCTTTCTCTGCATAGGTCCATTCACATGATGAGGAAGTTAAGATAAAGGTATGTTCACTCTTGTTGGTTTGATTTGGCTTTCCTAACATGTTAAACTCTTCACAATAAAATAACAAAGAAAGTGGATTTGCATATATAGCTGGATGGACATTGAAGAATGGAAAAATAATCAATCAGATCCCTTGGGATATAATAAAATGGAAATATATGATGTTTGATTTACCAGATGAACTACGTGAAAGTTCCAGTAGCACCATCACCAAAAAATGCCCCTCCGCCGACACCAGTGAAGCCAGTAACTCCTCCTCCAGCCGTAAAGACACCATATCCAAGTCCTCCAGCGGCGCCAGGGAAGGCCCCAGTTCCACCACCATCCCCAGTGAAGCCGCCGGCGGCACCAGCTGCACCTGCAGCTCCTATAGTCAAATCAAACAAGGGTATAATATTAAATAACACTACACGTACAAAAGTATAATCTTTATTAACTAGCTGTAAATTGATGTGATAATGGTTGAAACTGGTTGATGAGCAGATTGCGTGCCACTTTGCTCGTATAGATGCCAATTGCACTCGAGGAAGAGCGTTTGTATGAGAGCATGCACAACATGTTGTGAACGCTGCAAATGTGTTCCTCCTGGCACTTCTGGCAACCGCGAAGTCTGTGGCAAGTGCTACACAGATATGCTCACACACGGCGACAGACCCAAGTGCCCTTAATTTTATATTTTCCTTTAATTAAGATCTTTCCTCTTCAAGTTCAAACTATGCTCTATCTACTCATCAGTCAATTTTTCCAGTGTTTTTCTTCTCTTTCAATAAATCAGTATGAGGAAGCACTAATGGCTTATTTACCAGCAGCTGTACTGTGTATCATTTTAAGGTCACCACTCTCTTTCAATATATTTACTTGGAAAGTGGAAACTTCCCTCATCTTTTACGATTCTCTGTTTCTGTGAGTTGTTGACTTTGAAAAGCTTCGGGGACATTTCTTTGCAAGTTCAGTTTTCTTTCTGGGGAAAGGCTTATGCATGTTTTGGAGAATATTTTTAATGATGCACGCAAAGCAAGTTAAAAGTATCTTGAAATCTATAAAAATATCACAAAATCCATAAAATTATTTTGAAATCCGTAACTTCTTTTTCTTAACGGATTCCCAAACACACGTTATTGCTGTCTCTTCAATGAATTTATCATAACCTATATAAATAATCGAGTAGTATTTTTTTATTATTGAAAAAAAAATTATAGTGGGAGAACACTGGCTCGATGGAGTTTGAACATCTGGGCGTACAACCTATTTTCATCACTACTTTAAAACTAAAAGATCGGAAAAATGGGAAGATGTGATTAATTAATTTTAAAAATAATAAATTAATCTTTAATTTTCTATTCTCTATTTAAATAAATTTATTCACAAAGAAATAAGATAAAATTAATTTATTTTATTTGAATTGTTTTTAACACTAAGAATTTAAAATATTGCATAAAATGTTATTCTAAATTTTACTTATTAATTTTTATAAAATAAGATATAATTTATTAAATTTTATTATTTTAATATAGTATTTAAGGGAAATTTATAATTAAGTCCCAAATAAGGGACTTATTTATCAAATGGTCCCAAAGTTTAAAATATTTAAAAAATGGTCCCATTGACAACTCAAGGTGTTGTCAATACAGCATATGGTGTTGTCAAAGGTTGTCAAGTGACAACACCATATG
>JANTPZ010003310.1:0-19476 GCA_025593235.1 Vachellia pachyceras
TAGATGACTTGCTTGCCAGCCACATTGCTCTTAGGTGGCCTTTGAGATCTTGGCGGCTTACAAAGTGATCTTGCTTGCTGTAGCTCTCTAGGGTAGCCCTTTTCAGCTGTGAAGAAATTAGGTCAAGTTTAGACGCCATTGATAGGAACTTCTGGTGGATATATACCCAAGAAGCTAGCACATGAGGTTGGAGAGGCTGAGGTCGCTTACCCTCTATCCTGATTCTTCTTAATATGAAAATTTTAAAATCATTAATCATACACATTAAATCCCTTTAAATTCTGGCTGATTTTCTGCCTGCCCTATAGTGCAAGCATAATCCATTTTAATGCTTCTTATTTTTAAGCCATCACAAACCTGCACATCCTGCGACTGAAACAGAAACATTTTATTTCCAATTTCATCTTTTTATTTGATCTGAATCTTCAACCGTATTCTTTGCAACACATCAACATCCCACCAGTCAACATCCCACCTTAAAAAATTTCATCCATCTAAACTTCTTCATTCCGCTAAGTTTGAGCAAATTGCAGGCAATGCATTTGTCTTTTGTCTATTATTATATTGTGTAACACCCATTTTTGTCCTGATGTGCATGGCCACTATTTTGCTTCTGTCACATGTTTGTTTCAGTTGGTGTGAGAACAATGGCCATTTACATGTTATTAATTATTGAAACCTATTTTCTCCCCTGCACCCGCCGCTGTGGGGGGGGGGGACCTGAATCAAATCCTTTGTCTGGAAGAAAGAGGCAAACAAAATATGATAACTGTTTGATGGATTTTTTTGCCTGATAGTGTATGTGTGATTTATTGCCGCCCTCAATTTCTTGAAAGAGGACAGTTCCATATTTAAAGATTGATTGATTATTGGCTGCAAAAATGTAATTAAAGAAACCTTTTGACTGAAGAATGGATAACAATATTGGATACATATAAATTTCCCATATTTTGGTGGCCCCATTTTAACTGTTAAGTCATTGGTGTATCTTAATTTGTTTACATTTTTTTGTTGACCCATTGGTCGAAGAGCGTTCCACTGGGATGGTTTATGGTCTTTGCAGCAGCCTTTATGCATGTAAATGACCCTTTTCTCTCTTCAAGAAGAGGCTGAGAGTATCAGATTTTAGATATCATGATCTACATCCAGATGCATATGCAGGACTTTTCAGTGATGCACCATCGCCTTCGCATCAAGGTCCTAATTTTTATGGTTGTTACAGGAATTGCTTATTTCTTCACCTTCCAAGCTTGTAAACTTTTCTTTCTTTCTTCCCCCCCTCGTGGGGCCAAAGCCAAAGCTTGAGCTACCCAGTTCAAAACTAAGGCTGTAATTAGCCAGTCAATCGGGACCTTTATCTACCATTGTTGAAACATGTAGTAAACATTTCTCAGTTGGGAAGCTTGAGTATTGGGCATTTTTCTTCTTTACCTGTTGATCTAAGGTTTTTATTTCACTTTGTTTCATGTTGGAAACCATCAAAATGCCCTTGGATAGTGTCTACTCAAATGTGGTTTTTGTGGTTTCCAACAGGAAACCAATCATGTACCAAATGGTCACATTTGGCTACTTAAATATTAAAGACCAAAATTATAGATTGTTTTAAGTTTTTTGTAACTTACCAGAGCTTGGCCTTAAATATAGACATACTTTTTCTGGTCTGCCTGAGCACTTATAAGTATGAGATTTCTTGGTCCATTTTCTAGAACTTTAATTTCTGTAGAAAATCCAAAGTATTGGATAGCCTGCTTCTCATTACCTTTCCAGGCTTAAAACCCTGTTAGCGTATATTTGACAGCCATATTATTAAGATCAGTTCCTTAAGTCTTTTAGAACATTTGGCAGTTTGGCTTTGAATGTAGACAACTTTTTCTGGGTGAAGGTGTTGATTCCAAATTGTTCTGATAGCTGATTACTTGGGTCTATGTTTGCCATCTGTTATCTATTTTTGTCGCTCCGAAAGCACCAATGCATGACTAATGGCTTTCTTCTGAAATTATGTGTTGCCTTCATATCTGACGTCCTCTTGGGATGGCTTAGACCAAGTCTGCAAAAACTGAATAATGACATGTGATGCCCCATCTAGAGATCACAGGAATTCACTTAGAGTCTGTTTAAATTTATTTCCTGGGGGAATAGTTCTTTTTCTAGGCCCTTGGTATCTCAATTCTCAAGTTGGCTTCAACTTTAGGGGTGTTTTAGGGTATGTGGGCCTTTTCGGGCCGGCCCTTTGAGGCCTAAGGTCGCCCCGCCCCGTTTTCCCATCTGTAATTGTTATCCTCCTCTGCATGTTACTTTGATTACTTAATACAACATAATGCTGGCTATACTAGGGCGCATGTATTATTGATTGAACATTTTGAGGAATCTTCAGGGAGATTGGGAATTGTTTTGGGAGTTGCTTTTTTCGACTTTCTGTGCTTTTTTTCCTTTTGCTCAGAGAGGATATCTTACCTTTTATTGCATCCCTTTGTTGTTAAGTGGATGCACAAACAAAACAGTGATTGAATTAAAATCTATCATAATCTTTGGATGTCAAAGGTTTTTTAACTTATTCTTCCTTTTCTGTTCCTTAAAAATTTTACTTTTGTCTTCTTTTGCAGGGATACTGGTGATATTTCTTCTTGTACTGATCTTGATGATAGAATTGATCCAGATTCTGGATTGGATATGAGCTGCCAGTCAAATATTAGAAGCTTTGATATCCCTGTATGCTTTACAACAGGAAATGATACATTCCAGGATCAGAGTCATCCTGGCTATATGCAGCCTTCTTTTGTTAGTGGATGGATGTATGTCAATGAAAATGGGCAAATGTGTGGTCCCTATATTCAGGAGCAACTATATGAAGGATTGACTACTGGTTTCTTGCCTGTTGAGCTTCCTGTATATCCTATGAGTAATGGCACATTAATGAATCCTGTACCATTGAATTACTTCAAGCAGTTTCCTGACCATGTTTCCACTGGGTTTGTATATCTGAGCATGAGTAGCTCAGTCATAACCTTGCCTACTGGTTGCTCCACATCATCTGGCAAGGGCATGACATCATATAGACAAGGGTCCTTTGAGCATGCTCCTCCTGTAGCTGTCAACCTTGATTCGCAGTCAGTTTCCCTGTCACATGTCAACTACACCAGTAAGGAATCCTTAACATCGAACTCAAAGGTACCCATGTCGATTGCATAATCTCTTGTCTGAGGGTAGTATAAAATTTGCTAAATATTAAACTATCCTGTGTCTTTATGGTATTCATCTTACCATATCTATTTGTCCGTTTGATTGTTGTTCTTTTCACATCTTATTCTAGTTACATGAAGAATGCTGTTGGCTTTATGAGGATGAAAAGGGAATGAAGCATGGACCACATTCCATTTTGGAATTAATTTCCTGGCATCATTATGGACATCTCCGAGATTCATCAATGGTAAGATATAAATAGGGGTCTGTAAGGTACTAATATTTAGTCTGAAGTCATGCTGCTGATGAGATCAAGTTTATCCTACGCCATTTTTGGCTATCCTGTTGGAAGTTTTCCCCATTTTATTAGCTTTTTTAAATATCTGGATGTTGGCCATAGATTGAAAATGGCTTTTGCTCGTTTTTTCGAAGACATAAAAATTTGGGTTCTTAATTGGTTCCTCTTTTTGATTGAGTGCTGGAACTTTGCTTCCCCGTTATCCTCCAATTGCTCAAGATACTGTCAGAAACTTGGTTAAAATTTCTTACCACTGGAGAGATAACCTGATAAGATAGCTTGTCGTTATTTTAAATCATTCCTTTTTAGCATTTTTCTAATTAACTCTCTAATAGATTCATGTAAAATTGGATTTGATTCCAGAAAAGGTTAAAATAAAACTTCTTTAAAGGGCTTTAGTCAAACCAACATATTTTCTCGGGGATAAACTAGATAAACTAGATGTTTGCACATTTCCTGGGTTGTCAAGGCTTAAGGTGGATGCCTGAGCTGAAACGTGTATGAATTAGATATTTGGTTCAATGAAACTCCTAATATCCCTTAACCACAAGTTATTCTTGGTTATGCAACATATTGGTTGGATTCATGATATTAGAATATTTTTTCGTAGGTATGATTCATATCTTTGAATCTTTGTTTGAACTGTTTTATGCTTTACGAACGCTTTGATTAGGAACTGTGATGAGAATTATTTTTTTTTTTTTGGGTTGGGGGGGAGTTAATTACGTTGGTGGTGGTACAGATAGTGGGGTCGTTTCTGGTTTTAGCATTATGTTTGTGATGTGATAAAGTCATTTTGGTTAGAATATTAGTTGTCAAGAATGTGAGTGATATCCATTTTTCACACAAGTTTTATTTTTGTCTGTTTTTGGGGGGGGGGTCGATGTCCATTGACTATCCGAAGTCGATGTCCATTGACTATCCGAATTTATAAGATTCCTATTTTAAATTCAAACGTTGAAACAAAATACGAACTTCTTGAACTTTCCACCATCTTTCCTTTTTCTTGTTATTTTAATTTTCTTTATACCATATTATCTAATACCCTAATTCTTTGGCAAGTTTTTTTTGTGTGCCTTATGAGTCTTTATTACATCTAGCTTTAAAAGGACTACGATAGAATTGATTCTCAATTTGATGTTAAGGTTTTGGTGATTCCTATAACATCTCCATTTGATGTAAACGGTATTGTGCTTGTTTGGTTTGCACATTCAAACCATGTTGCATGCAAGTCGAGACAAAACATATCTCAAATACTTACCTCGGAATCCGTAAAATCACTTTCCTAAAGGATTCCCAAACACGCATACTGTCTGTTTGCTAGCATCTTGTCATAATAATTATCTGGAATTTTTTTAAAAAAAAAGCATAAACCAAAGTAACCCTTCTAATAATTCATTACTTCATTTTAACTGAATATTGATGAATGTCACTTTATATCCTTAGTATGCCATTGCTTGGTAGTAGTATCGTTATACCTAACTGTTGCTTGTGAATTATGTTAATTTACAGATTCATCATACTGAAAATAAGTGTAGCCCCTTTGTCCTTTTGTCTGCTATAAATGCATGGAAAACAGGAAAGTTTGAGAACATCTGTCGATCAGATTCCGAAAGTGACAGGGCTTGTAGTGATACCAGAAGCTTCATCTATGAAATATCTGAGGACATTTCCTCTCAGCTGCATTCAGGAGTCATGAAAACGGCCCGCAGGGTGGTGTTGGATGAGATTATCAGTAACACCATTGCAGAATTTGTTACTGAAAAGAAATCTCGGAGGCATAAGCAAGATTCTGTTGATCAGCATTCTGAGACTAGCATGTTAGGCTGCAGAACGGTGATGCTTTGCCTTTATAATTGGTAGTGTAAAAGTTTTTCAACAGTGTAGCAGGTTAATAAGTTATGTCTTTTCAACAGACTGAGCCTGCTGTGGAGATGAGAAAAGGTACCGTTCTTACGAGTGAGCCAGCATCATCCCAAATGCTTGATGATCAGTCTTCTCGTGAAGTTTCCAGAGTGTCTCCTGCAAGCACTAAATCGGTTCGAAGCATTGAAAACTTTTGGTGGTCATATGCTGTTGTTCGTAAAGTACTTTGTGATTATTGCATGCAAGTCATGTGGAATGCTGCGGTTTATGACTCTATGGCAGATTACGTACATAACTGGAGAAAGAGAAAACTTTGGTCTGTTCGTCCGAAGCCTCAGCTATCAATTAATGGATGTAAAGATAATAGTGGACTGATCACATCAGAAGAAGCTGTAAGTAGCATGCATACTTGAGGTTTTGGCTTTAGTTGTAATATAGTATTATCTTAACAATCATTTACAGTTGCTTCCCAGGCCAGGTTCTTCTGAACATGATGCTGTTCGGCATCCTTATTGTGGAGTGGTGACAATGGAGAGAGACTGTTGTAGTCAATCATCTTCTATTTCTTCTGAAAGTGGTAGAGTGTCATTTTCTAATCGTGATCATATAGATTTGATATACGTTCTTCAAAGTGTGGAGAATGAGCTTCACTCGATGTCTGAGGCATCTTTAACCGAGTACATTAAAAGTCTAGTTGACAAGGAAGTGAATAGATTATTTAATCGTCCTGAAGAAGGCAACCTGAACAAGGTAATTTTATTAGAAGTGTTAATCTTCTGCTTTCTGTTTAAATTATGTTTAATTGAAAGAATCCCTTTCAATGTTGTAGGATGATGTCAGTGACAACAGTTTTTTAGAGATATCTTGTGACAAAACATCTGGAGAAGGGATATTATCTGATAATAGATTTGCTATGAAAGGAGATGGTCTTCAAGACTCTATATCTGGAAATCATATGTCTGCTTTATTATCAAGTGCATTTCAGGAGTTGCATGCCAATGTAGGTGACGTGGTTAATGGAAAGGAGATCGGTGACATATCACCTCCTGGATGTGAAAAGAATTCAAAAACTATTGTCCCACAATACAAGTATCGACCTTCAAGGTTAATTGAAAGTGTTCCCAAGATAACAAAATATGTTACGACAGCTCTATGCCGACAGAAGTTGCATTCTGAGGTTCTTGAAGAGTGGAAATCTTTGTTTCTTGATGCTGTATTCAATCAACTTTTTGCATCATTCTGCACTACAAAGAAGGTCGGCCAGCCTGATGATGGTTATATGGTGAGGGTCGGGTCATTTAATATTTCTCAGGAACTTAATTCTTGACCCCTCTGCCTCCAATTTTATTCCGACATCTTGTTATCACTATTCACATTTTTTATTTGTGTTTTTTTTTGTTGTCTAGGAAGGGAAATTACTGAAGTCATCTGAGGAACATTTGAATGATCCATCTCTGGGAAGAATGAAGAAAATACCCAAAAATTCATCTGAAGATTCTCAGATGGTCGGGAAATATACATATCATCGAAAGAAGCTGCCAAAGAAAGAGATAGGTTCTTCTCAAAATATAGCTGTGCCTGTCAAAAAACAGGTAGATAAGAAAAAGACACATGTGGATAAACTGAAGAAACATGTTTCTGGGGATTCAGGCGAGTCTAGGAAAGTTGGAATATCTCCGGATAAAACCGCACAGACTAAGTTGATAGAAGGGAAGAAGAATAAGCAGGCTAATGGAAAATCTCTTGCTGTTGGTGCTAAAAGAAACTTGCAGGGTAAGAAGTTTTCTATAAGTAATGCATCTAGTAAAAAACTATTGAAGCGTTCATGGGCAGTTCAAGGTATGTCACTTTGATGCTTTGTAGTTCCTGACCTTTTTTCCCTAATAAATTATTTTTAATCAATAACATCATGGGTTTTTTCCTTATCTAGAAGATGTCAAGGATCATGAGAAAAGTAATGGAGAGAAGATTTCAGCCGTTGTAGAAAATAGTGTTGGCAAGAAAAAGGTAGTTGATAGCAATGGTCGTGATGTGCTTCATGGAAAATCCACTCGTCACTGCTCCAGGGAAACTCTTAATGGTAGCTTTTCTATTAGTAGTTATGCAATGTTGGATTCGTATCTGCCTTCCTGTTTAAACTATCTTACCAGGGTCTTTTTTATTTAAAAAAAAGGTAGTTCTGGCTAGATTTGTACTTGTTTTTAACTGTGCTTTCTTTTGTAGCAACCAATAAAGTATCAAAACCAAAAAGGAAGCATCTAGTGGACGATGTGCCATCCTCACGTGCATCAAAGGCTTTGAAAATTACTCACCATGATTCAAAGGTTGGAGTTAGTGGACAAACTGTATCAAAGACCAAGTCTTCTAAATCCAAGCCATTGAATTTATGTCCTAGATCTATTGGATGTGCTAGGACTTCTATTGATGGGTGGGAATGGCATAAATGGTCTATAAATGCCAGTTCTGCTGATAGAGCATTTGTTAGGGGAACTCTGAGTGGTCCAAAGAACTGTATACCATCTGATAGTAATCCAACTCATTGGTCAAATTTTAAGGGTCTTTCTGCACGGACAAATAGAGTGAAAATGCGTAACCTTCTTGCTGCTGCAGAAGGCGCTGATCTTCTGAAAGCCACTCAATTGAAGGTGATTAAAGAATTCTTAATGTTTTCTTGTAGACTTTTTATCTAGAGATGTGAATACTTTGATTTTGAAGGTTGTTTGTCTTTTTTCAGGCGAGGAAAAAACGTTTACGTTTTCAAAGAAGTAAAATACATGACTGGGGTATTGTTGCCTTGGAATCAATAGAGGCAGAGGACTTCGTGATTGAATATATTGGAGAACTAATCCGTCCTCAGGTATGAAACATACAATTATTTAATATTACCACTATAGTGTCCACGTCAAAGTTCAGTGATTTTAATGTTTTTATAATGTGATCATGTATAAAATATGAATAGAAAGTATGCATAGAATTAGTTAAAAAAGAATATTCTACATGAAGTGCTAACTTCTCAGGCTCTACACGGTGTTGCAGTTTATATTTAGTGCAAATGTGCAACATTTTTGTACAGCTTTTACGTTTTATCTAGCAGTTGGTTTTCTGAAAAATAAAGACTCAGTTTTTGATGGATGTGAAACTGAGAAGTTGGGCGTTGTACTTGGAGAGATCCTTCCTCAATTCATATACGAGATGCTACTGATTTCTCACTTTTACTTTTCTCTTTTAGTTGCTGTTCTGTTGGGCCAATTAATTAATATTTAATTTTTCGTCTCAGATATCTGATATACGTGAACGCCAGTATGAAAAGATGGGAATTGGCAGCAGTTACTTGTTTAGACTTGATGATGGTTATGTGGTTGGTATTATAGAAGCTTTCCCAATTTATTTTTGGAAGTTTTATTCAACTTATTTATCTAAGATAGTTTTTAACATATAATGATAGTCACTCGTTAGATAAATCTGATACTTATTCTTGCCAACTTGATATTGAATATTGATATATTTTAAAGGTTTTCACCCTGGAAAACTGAATGCAGTATAAACTTGAAAGGTAGAAGTTTAGTCAGGCTTAAACCATAACGATTGTTGAGCTTTTAAGTTCTATAACATTTACTGATTGAATCATGTAGGTCTAATCAAAGCTTATGTGAGTGCAAACTTTGAAGATATAGAAGCGTATGTTGGACTAGAAATTGGGACATAAGACAATGGGCCTAAATTGGCACATTTAACAGCTGGTACTTAATTTAAATAACTTGGCAAACTTAGTATTGACAAAAATGGTATTGTGAGAGTGATAGCTGAAATAGTTAGTGGTGGTCACTGATTAGCATGGTTTGAACAATAGGATGATCCACATGACATTTCTTTCACCTCCTGTTCTTCAGAACAGGAATCCCCGGTTCATGTATGTTAGATATAGTTGCAAATATCTTTTATTTGTGAATCTCCAGTGCTTCTTTTTTTAATTATTTTTTTCCTGGCAATTAATCTCCAGAGATTTGAATTGAGCAACATGTATTGAAATCATACAATGCTTCTTGTTCGGCTTGATTATGTGTAGGTTGATGCTACGAAAAGAGGTGGTATTGCAAGATTTATAAATCACTCTTGTGAGGTACTGTTTTGTTTAGATTGAATGTGGGTGTGATTATGCAAAAATGTGTAGGTTAATCCTGTTTTTTGTCCATCAAACAAATATTTGAATGTTTGTGTTGGCGCAATATGCTGCTTTTTATCATCATTTTGTCTCACCTTGAATTTTTGGCAGCCTAATTGTTACACCAAGGTCATATCCGTTGAGGGTCAAAAGAAGATTTTCATATATGCAAAACGTCATATAGCTGCCGGAGAAGAAATTACATACAATTATAAATTTCCTTTTGAGGAGAATAAGATTCCCTGCAACTGTGGCTCCAAAAAGTAAGATTATGAGACTTAGCATCTCTTTAATCTTATGGCTAAAATGGCTAAACTCTTCTATTTGATGCTGTTAGGCTTCAGCATCCTTTAAAATGTACCAGCTAGGTAAATATGTTCTTAGTTTTTGATGTGCTTATCATGCAGGTGTCGTGGATCACTGAATTAGAGTGATTTGATCTTTAATTTAGGTATGCAATTATCACTTAATGTTTCTTTGGTTGTTTAACGACTTCATTATTGATAGTTTAATGTATTTGTAAGCCTTTGCTTTGTCAGGTTTACCTTGCATATTCTGGAATTGGCAAGTGCTTTGACATAGGTATGTACTCCTGTCCTGGACAATTGTGGTTAGTTATACAACAATTGAGGGTGATGTTTATCTTTTTTTAGCTACTTTGTTTGGTGCAATACTCGCTTTTTAGCTACTTTGTTTGGTGCAGTACTCGCTAATCATTTGCTTTAATTGGCACAAGTCTTGATCTTTCTCTTAATGGATATAATTATTCTTCCATTTGAGGAAGGTTAATGGCAGAAGGAGCCCATCTTCTGCATGCCTTGTATTATCTAAAGGCTTGTTTGGAAGTCCTTTTCAGAATAGCTTTTATGGATTTTGAAGCAAAATATAGGTTTTGGAGAATAGCTTTTACGGATTTTGAGGCAAAAAGTAGGTATGAAAGATGAAAGAGAAAGAAAGGAAAAGTAGGAAAGAGAATTTATTAGGAGAGGGTGTGATTTGACAAGAAAATAACTTTTTCAAAACTTAGGTTTCAAACTGAGGTTTGGTATCCAAAATAGTTTTTTAAAAAAAATGTAAGTATTTGGACAAAACCTAAGTTTTAAGGTAAAACCTAGGTTTTGAAACCAAACCTAAGTTCTAGGAAGTGAAACCATATAAGCTTTAGATTTTAGTTTGTCACACCCTAGGCCTAGGACAAAAAATATGCAACATGTTAATTTATTATTATTTTTTAAAATTATAGCTGAAGAAGCTTTATAAGAAATGAAGAACTATGGGAGAGGACGCTTGGACAACCTTCTAAAAGAGAACTAATTACTAAAAGGGGGAGGCGAAAAGGTAAAAGAGGAAGAGATACTTAAGAAAATGAAAAGCTGGGTTAATGGATGTACACCAGTTCACAGTTCCTTATTAGGCTAGTTGTTGATTAAAAAATTAACCCAAATAATTGTACTGTCTTCCCAAATAATTATACTGAATCAACAAAAAATTATCCAAATTTTTTGTGCAAAATCAAATCTGACTAAAGTTTTCAAACAACTTGTTATTTAACAAAGTAGCCATACTGCAATGTAAGATTGCCAAGTTGTTTCAGAACCTGCCTGGAAACAAATATGGGGGGAAGGATGCTACATGGTGTTCAAATTTGCAGCATGCCGCTGGTATTTATTCTGTTAAACTCTGGTTTCCTTCCATGTAGAAGATTTCCTTCCAGGGCGTGCTTTAGATTTCTCGATTAAAACTCTCCAGAAAAAGTGCTGCCCTGTGAGAAGAAAAAAAATGATGAAATCAAATAGGGGTTATGTGAGAAAACAGCAATTGAATCCAGAAACCCTCCTATCTGCCGGGGAAGAAAGTTCAAGGCTTCAGGATTGGTCAAAAGCCTCGTGTCTGTGAATCTCTGTGAGGGATTTTGTTAGAACCCGTTTCGCAAGATTAGAACAGTACATGAAAAGGGAAAGATAACTTTTGATGGTCCACACTTTGACTTACCATTTGGAAGAAAGAAATAGAAAATAGGGTGGCTATAGTATGTCTATGGTCAAAGCCTATAGGTTGGGGATTGTGAGGGTCATAATTTAGGCCTATAAATCTTCCATTTGGTTTAGCAGAAGGCAGAAGAGATTGAGTTTGAAGTGAAGAGGCTGAGGGCTGAGGGCTTTTGAGTGGAAGCTTATGTTTATGTTTTATGTATTTTCAGTTATGTGTTGGGTGGTATTTACATGTGCTTGTATTTTTGTTCATTGTGATTGTTTATGTTTAATCTGTGACTATAGTGTTTATATTAGTATTATTAATCTTAAGCATTTGTGTTGCTATTTTCTAATCTTTCCAGTCTTGTTAGAAGCTTGTTAGCATTAGGATTATAACAGATTTCTAGTGAAACAAAGATTTCAAACAAACAAAAACTACCAGGAAAATGTCCAAAATCATGAGATTGAAAGTTATGCAATGAGGAAAGATAATGCAGATTTGGAGAAGCATGACAAAAATTAACATTACCTTCTCTCAAGATCCTTACAAAATATATTATGACCACTTTGAAAGAAACAAGAGATCTAGGCAACTCCTATTTTTTAGCATTGAATTTTCAAATACTATTAGCAGCCAACCAGCAGGTCCACTTCCCGGCCCTTCCATTCCTTTAGCCATACCTTAATGTGGTTGTTCAATGATGGAATTTAATATTTAACATTGATGATTAAATTCCCAACCTAATCGGACAAGGCTTTGTTGATGTTGTTGTTGATTAAATTGGTGATGAATGTTGGGAATAGATTTCTTGGAATTCTTTATGGATTCATTTTTCACTTCTAACGAAATACCGTGATTTTGAATGTTTGGTGGCTAAAGTTGATCAGAAAGAATGTCTTCTGCTTTGGTTGAAAAATACTTAGTGTCCTTTGTTATTGCAATGTTTGATGAAATTTTCTTTTCTACAGGATACTATACTTCCAGAGGAAGTGTGCTTAGTATTCTCCAAGACTCGTGCGTTCTTCTTTAACGTCCATTTTTCCAAGGATTGCATTGGATGAGTTGTGGGAGTTCTTGTACTTTGGAATCATACCTTGTATGTTTTCACTTCCTGGAGATTCGTATTCTTGTTGTCTGAGGTGCATGCGGTTTGTCCTTTATTCGTGAATGTTTAGTTTATTTTCTTGTATTCCTATTACTAGATCTGGCTTCCTCAAGATATAATTATGTCGAATTCACACAGACAACCAAATGTGGATGGAGGAGAATGTTTCATAGGTTTAAAATTCTCATGAGGAGAAAGTATAGTGAGTGAGGAGCCTTAGACACGCGAGGAGAAAGATAAATTCCTAAACCATTAGCTGGCACTCCTATTCAAGGTGAACATGTAGTCGCTGTAGCTAGTTCAAATAAAATCCCAAATTAAAATTAAAAATGGAGGTATATTCAGATTGAGACACTTGGGATACCTCGCTAGACTGGGATCTGGGGAATACTAAATCACGACCAGTGAACTAGAGACTCGATAGTTGATAGTAGCTAAGGTTGAGAAAAAGAAAAGCTGGGTTAATGGATGTACGCCAGTTCACAGTTCCTTATTAGGCTAGTTGTTGATTAAAAAATTAACCTCCTCTCGCCTCGGAACCTAGTGGACAAGGTTTGTTGTGAGTATATAAAATTATATAGAACATATTCCTCTTTAATCTTGCATGAATGACACTACTAACGTCATTTTCCTTATCTATGTTTCATTGCCTGTAGTAAAGCTCGGGCTGCACTTTTGCCTTTGACATAGCTTCTAGGATTTTGGAAGTGATGTATACATCAAAGTTTCACATCGCTGAATTATGAGAAGTGAGAGTTGGGCCTATAAATATTAAGGGCATGGCAATATTCCCTACTCTATGGATTAGGTTTTTGGCCAATGAAGAGATCCTAGAGTTCTTTGTTATTTTCCATTTTATTTTGACCAATTTTAGATAGATTTTGTCAATTTAGTTGATTTTTTTTCTTTTACTAGTCTTATAGTCTAAATGGTCCGGTGTCATGGTTAGTTAACCTGTTCAATTTTTTTGACGCCTCGTTGGCTTTTTATTCTAAGCGTTTTCTTAATAATAATGACTGAAATTGAATATAGACAAATCATTAAATGCATCTTTAGGGGCGTTGATTTAAGTTTTTTTTAAATATTGTAATAATTGTGTCAACTTCGAGTAAAAAATATACAGAAATTTCATTGTATAGAATTGTAATAAAGGAATAATATACATGTGGAAAAATCTATATACTTGATGTATTATTTAGATTTAGGACCTGATGACAAAGCTATTCATACGTTTTTTGTTCTTAAAAAATATTCAATAAGAAAGGTTTGAATGGGCTTTTTTAGGTGTTGACTTCAGTATTTGTTTTCTTTCAGGATCTTGGTCACGTCAGCGTCACTGAAGAAGGGCTGAATGACGTGATACTGTTGATTGATATAATCATCTTGGGTTTGCCTAAACGTTGGAATATGAAATAACTAACCTATGCGATTCTTGTAGAGTTTTTTTGGCAGATGAGTTTCTTCCCTTTAGAAGTGTAAATAATTGATTCTTTTTTAACATCTGATAGATGAGGATTAACTTCTATTGTTGAAATGAACAAATGATTTATTAATAAGAGAAATATTCCTTTTGGAAAATCCTGCATGCTCCTGAATTCTACTACACAAGTAGTAAATGTCCCCGCACTCGTTACACCCTTATTTCTGATGTATTAAATGCAACTTAATTAGTAAACTTGTTCTTATTTCCATAGGTTTATTATATAGTAATGGCATTACTTGAGAAAATGGGCTGTAATTTAGTAGACATGGATATCAACCGCTTTTGAACAATGAAACATTCAATGTGTGCTTGAATTTGCGGTGAGCTGCTTGATCAATATATGGCAGGTTTTACTGTTAGTGAGATTATTACTATTTATCAAGTTAAAGCCAAGCAATCCTTTTTTTGGCATGTGGAAAACTATGCCCTAAAATGAGTTTCTTATGAATGGTGTCACACATCTCATCGACTGATAATAGTGGGATGGGAAAGTTCAACCAAGTTGCTTGACATGGAAAATGAATTTTTCCCCATATCTTGTATGTGGATGATGGGAGCTGAAACGAAGGTCTTTGGTAGAATTTATTGCACTTTACTAATTATGCTTTGTCGCAGCTTATTAAGTTGTGTGATCAACTGATTGGTTTTGTCTTTTGTACTTGTTAGGAGCGAATACTTGAATATGTTATTTTTATATGTGCAAAATTACAGACTCTAGTTCAAAATGGGAAGTCAAGGTTATTCGGTTGAAATTTTATCTTTATCTGTCCAAACGGAAGTAACATTAAGAACAAATAGGAAAAAGCCGGTTGTGGAAGGGAAAATAGTTGAGAAGTGTATTTTGGGGTAAAAAGGGCTATTGTTATTTCTCTTCCAAGAGCATTACAATTCAATGTTAACGTTTATTTATTTTGGTTCCCTCTTTTTAATTCATGTGGTTGCAGGAGTAGCTCCAATATGAGAAACCATATTACGTTGCTGCGTCCAATTGTGCCTACTGGTACGGTTCTCTTTTCCGTCCCTTTTTTTGTTATAAATTTGATATTGATGATCTTGTGTTTCTAAGAACTTGCACAAATATTTACTAAGATACATAAATAATGTTTGTTGAATGATTATTCAAATATTAACGATTAATAATTAATGGATTTCCGAATTGTTACTTACCCACCAAAGTACCTCATTTGGATGCGCAGACTGTTTAAAAGGTGATATTTTTTATTTGGTAGTGTCTTTAATTTGTACCTTTTTCAAATGGAACATTGGGCTCCTTTTCATTTCCTATACATTCCTTCGTTATTTGATTTTTTTTCATGTATCTAATTGGACCACGAACTTGCCACTTAGGGTTTAAAAATGGCTTGGCCATAAGAATACAAGTAGGTTAGAGAAATGATTTTAATTTTCTGTACCATTAGTTTGACCTTCTTCTTTTACCTTTTTGGGCCTGCCAACATCTTTTACCTCATTCATTGGCTATTGATTTAATAATAATAATAATAATAATAATAATTGAAGTACATTTTTTGCGATTTTCCAATATTGTATAATTTTTAAATTTTCTTTTCTTATTTTGATTGAGTCGATGTTGCCATTCAATATTAAGTTTATTAGCTCTCATTTTGGTTGCATGAGCATAATGTTTGACATTGAATTTTGGTGAAAGCGCCCTTCAATAGTGTGGCCGTCCTTCACCAATTTACCTTTATCTCTATGCTTCAAGTCATATGTGGTTTTCAGGTCCCAAAAAAAAAAGTCATGTGGTACACGGAGATAAATTAAAATAATTTAAGCCAAATGCGAATGGCTTCATAGCCTTTCTTATGGAAGCTTCCCTGTAAGTGGAATGCTTTGATTTTGATCCTGCTTATAATATCAAATTGTTACTGTCTGCTTATCTACATAAAAAAAAAAATGTAAGCCAAATCGTGGCTAGTTATGTTTTATTTATACAAAATTATAATTTCTAGCGCTATTTTTTTAATATAGATACGTTGACTTTCCCGTAATCTATTTTATTCAAATCAAACACATGATGAGTGATATTTTATTATTTTAAATGCAATTATTTTATTTCCATATTTTATACTTGGTCAGAGAGCTATGCATTTACATGAAAAATATGAGAAATAAATTGTACCATATATAACTTATAAATGTTGTAATTTATTGGATATTTTATATTATATGTAAATGATTATAGGACTGACATGAGATATCAATCAATTAAGCATCGTGTAACTGTGCCTGAGTCCAAACCATGCCTTCTACACAAGTTTAGTGTCATGTTTTACGATGCTACTCGCATACATTATGAATAAAAGCCGAAATGACTTGTAATTGTGTTATTTTAAATGTTAAAGGGCAATAAGAATGACTCGATAAAATTATACGAGAAGGATCTATTTAAAGCCATATTGATAATAACCGAAAGGCATGTCTACACTAATAAGTAAATAAAAATTCATTTTAATAATAATATTGGAAATGGCACCTTCATCTTTCATGATATTTGTGGCATGCAAAATTTAAAAAGAAAATAATATAATGGCTCCTTTTATTTTGTGTGGTTGTATAGCAGTTGTTATATAAGCAAGATAAAGGGTATATAGTGTTTATTTTTGTATTTTCATTGCCTACATTATCTTTTTCTTTTAAGTCAAACTTTCCATGTCTCTCTACTCAGTAGCCTTGTAGTACTCTGGTAGGATTCAGATGGTTTGGCGAAAGGTGAAGTTCTTTCTGTGGATATATTGTTGGGATATGGCCTATTTAGTTCTATTTGGATCACTAGTTCTATTGATTTAATATATTTTAAGTTATTTTTAAATTTTTATAAAGAATGATCAAACTCAACAAGGGATTATTATCTTCTCTTGCTAACTTACAGTCCTTTTGTTTTATTGGACTGAGTCTAAAGTCTTACTTGGTTATTTATCCAAAGAAATATAAGGCTTGTTTAGCTTGACTCGATTGGTATTTGCAGTTGGCAGCTGTGCATGCGGTTGCATGAGTGAACCTGTTGGCGCCAAAACTAGAAACTGAGTATCTGAAAAAAGACAAAGACGAAAGGCTTTTTTTTTTTTTGACTAGAATGAATATTAGTTATATGAACTTAGTTTTTTGGACCGAAATTATATAAACGTATGCTATCAAGAGAACAACCTTTTTTTTTTTAACTCCAAAGATCAAATATGGCACATTCGTCAAACTCTATGCATGAATGTTTTTTTTGTTTGTACCATCTCAAAAGGATAGAGATGAGTATGGTATTCAGGGAAATTAGGTTTTTTGCCTGCCTTTAGGATGAGCAACTGGTGTTTTCCGTAGTCTAAGCATATGCATTGGTTTACATAAGTTATACCCAATCTTGGATCAAAATCTAGTCAACTTAACCTGATTTGATTCTCTGAGATTTGATTACCTTTGACTTTTGCTCTTATTAATTCATTTTTTTATTTTCCATGTTTTTCCTTTTGTTAATAGATATCTATTTTTTTAAGGAAAAAACTAGATGTTAGTCTTATACTTACGTGTGTGTGTGTGTGTGTGTGTGTGTTTCCAAGCATATAGTTTAGGAAAACATACTATAAATAATTTGTTTATTTGCTTCTTAAAAATAGCATATAGGTTGCTCTCTTATACTTGTATAAATATTTGCTAGCTTGTTCAATGTAAATAAATCATGTCTTTATGAATTCTTTCTAAATCTTAATGCCATAGCCTTGAAGATGATCTTTTCTTTCTGGTAGTTGAAAATCTTAAAGCACTTGTTCTTCCTAAACGATCACCAAGAAAACGCCTTCTTACATGTGTCTTTTCTTGACTTCCCTTTATCAATTAATAAAAACACCCTTTCTCCAACTTTAGAATATGCTCTACTAGTAACATGCAACTTCATTGTGTTTGGTTATCTTTACGTGCTTGGAATCTTCTCTTCTACCTATTTTTCAGTTGGCATCAAGATTTAGGTTTAATACAGGTCGTGCATCACCAAAGCGTTTAAAAAATTTAGCTCTGATACAAGAACAACCTGCTTAAAAATCTTGGTTAAAAATATACTAAATGGAATATGGGTTTCTTTTTTTTGTTAATTTTTTTTAACCTTTTGGGTCATCTTCCAATCAGCGATAAAGATGATTTTTTGTAAAGTTCTTTTCTTTTTCCTCCAATACATTCTACAAAAATAATTTTCAGAAAATTAACTGTCAGTTGGTTCTGCTATTATCGTTATAGCATGGCTTGCTCTCTCTCTAGCCTTCAGAAGATTGAGGAGGCTCATTGACAAAATTGAAATCGAAAAATGCTCCAATGGTTTGGGAAAACAGAGATACGAATAATTGTTCTCATATTTCCTTTTTTTTTTTGGCAATATTCAAAATGCAAACTTTATTTCTCAATATTTTTGTTACTACACTTCTTATGAAAATTTAAGACACTTCAATTTTGAATATTGTAAATGAGACATAGAAAACCACTATCAAGAACAAGATATAATTGAAAACTGGGTTTGAGACATACAATTAACTAATCCCAACATTAAGTTTTTTTTTTGATACATAAGGAGAGCTAAAAGCTCAAAGAAGAAACACGAAATTACACAAAATGGGGAGAGACTCCCAAACAATCATTCGCATACAAATCCCGAAGATGATGCGGGCATGAGGTATAGGCTCTAGAAGAAGAGATGGCCTCCTTAGCTAAAGCATCAGCCAATCTGTTTTGCTCTCTTGGCATGTACTGGATGGTAACATTCCATTCTCTAACCATGAGCTCCCTAATATCTGCAAATAACAAATCACTGTTAGAAGAGTCACAATTTAAATTAAGCATGTCCACCAAAAGTCTGGCACCAGATTCGATAATGATATTCCTGAATCCATAGTCGTAAGCTTCCATAAGGCCTCTGTAGATAGCCCACTCTTCAGCCATATGGGGTTCACTTAGCCCGAGCTTTTTAGTGAAACCCATAATCCAAGAACCCAAATGGTCTCTAATGACACCTCCACAACCAGCCCTCATAGAGGCACGAGCCACAGCACCATCGACGTTGACCTTGACCCATCCTCTCTCTGGAGATCTCCACTGATTAGACTGCCCATGGAAAATTTCCGGTTGAAGCTGCAAAACATTATCAATTTGAACGAAAGAATTCCAAGTAGCAACAATCGTGATGTAGGGATTAATAGGCTTAATAAAATGATCATAAAAAATGTCCTTGTTCCTCCATGTCCACAAAAGCCAACATGCCACTCCCCAAAAAAGATCCCAATTACCATTAGAACCTATACTCAAGTCTCTTTTCAGATTCATTGCAATCCAATCCCGCAAGGAACAGGAAAAGAAGCCTGCAGTATGAGATGATTGAACAGCTCTACTCCAAACATCTCTAGCATAATGGCAGTCCC
>JANTPZ010003312.1:0-12196 GCA_025593235.1 Vachellia pachyceras
AAAAAAAAATGAGTTCAGGGTTGTTAATGATTGGTTGAAGGGCCCTATAATAATATTTTATCTCACTAGAATTAGAATGACTTGGAATTAACCATGATGTTGCAACTTTTGAACGTAAACAATTGGAAAATGCGTGAACTGTGACTAAAACTTGATAAAAAATATAAAAATAAACAATAATATTAACCATGATGTTGCAACTTTTGAACGTAACACAACGTTACCGATTGTAGTGAGGTAGGGTTGAGGTTGTCTGGCAGACGAATCATTAGCTTGTTTGTCAAAGCATTTTGAAAAGTCAAACATACGTTTAACTGTGTTTTTCGTAAAACGAGATAACATCATTCACATATTAACTTGACTTACGTAAAAGTACTTCTCTACCGTGTTCCAAAACGGACACCATATTTGACAGTTTATAGTCTTTCAAACTTTGGTGTTTGTTTCTCAAATGCTTCACTGCTGTAGCTTTGAATTTCAGATGGTGAGTTCCATTTCTTCACATGATGATGGAATCCCTTGATGTGAGAAGCCTTTGGATGAGAGGATACGTATCAAAGCATTTCATGCAAACTTAATTTGTGTGATTTATGTTAACTAAGATCAATATATGTTTCCTTAAGTTTATTCATAAATGTAAATCTAACGCATTCTTTATCTTAATTTTAATGTTTAGATTGAGATTGATGAGAAAGCTAATTTACCTTCCAACCATATGCAACTTCAGTCTTGGATTTGCATAACTTTAGTCTTTATAATACGGTTTAAAATTGTAAGTTAAACAACCATTAACATATGATCTTTATAAACTAAATAGCTAATGGTGTCTATATAACAAAAACTTTAAGCATATCAATGATAGAAGTGTGACTGAAACCTAAGCACTCTCAAAAATAATGGAGATTTAGAACTAAAAATCAAGTTTGATTCAAACAGAAGAAAAAACATTTAAAAAAAAGCCTTGAACCTATTCTGAGTTTTGCTTTGTATGCTTGTGCTGCTCCACATTTCTTTCTTAAAAACGAACGGAATGGAACATCTTAGTGCATGTTTGGAAATTCCGTTGGAAGGAAAGAGTTACGGTTTCCAAGGTAACTTTACAGATTTTGATATGGTTTTATAGATTTTCAGATGGTTTTTAAACATTTTCAAATAGTTTTATCTTAACTTACGTGTACTGTTAAAAAAATGAGTTTCCACACAATCACTTAGACATCATATCAAGGGAACATTCAAGCAACATAAAATTTGATCCCCTCCAAAAAAAAAAATCATTCTGCCTGATTTCTATCCTTAAAAATCATATGGTGTTTGGTGATGAATGATCAACCGCTACTGTGTAGTTGATAATTAATCTCATTGTTGATGCAAAGCATTATCTTTCATTTATTTCAGTCTTCTCAGGAGAGAGAAAACAAAAATAGAGAAAATGGCAGCCACAATTTTCTTAAGCTCATTAATGAGATTTGAAACTTGAAAAGATCAAGAGGTAGAAGAATCCAAAGAGTGAGACAGTCAAAGTGCATTTATGAGATCTCACAAAGGGCAGTACTGTTTTACACAATATCACAAACAGTTTGCAGATTCCTGTGGTCCAAATTCAAACATCAAACTCCTTTCCTCTCTGCCATACATTCTTCTTTGTACCTTTTTTTTAGACATGTTCGGATAAAGTCACTTCAGTCATCGTTAATAAGGTTATTCAAGGAGTTTAATAAAAAAAAAGGTAAGTGAGAATCAAAACTCAAGCTCAATAAAATTATAAAGAGGTTTTTTTTTGTTTATAACTATTTTATATATGACATAACAACATATGATTTATATTATCGTCCCCACCTTTAAGGTTTTTATTGTTGTTGTTTTATTTTTGGTGCCACTAATTAATTCCATAAAACCTAACACTGATGAACTCAATAATCATTTTTTAAGGTATCATATGCGATTTCAAATTAAATTTTCTAAATTTACTCTGTAAATTATATTGTAATTGATCAGATATACCTACATGTGTGTGCAAGTGAGTAGTCAAGAGTCCATTAAATCAATTTTAAAGTTGAGACATTTCATTATCAACATTAAATTACATTCTCATATTAGCCATACAGCTAAATGCCCGCTTAACTCAGTTTGGTATGAATACAATGAACGGTGGGCTTATGAACTCATCAGCTAAATGCCAATTAATGTGTGTGTACACTTGATATAATTAAAAGTTGGACTTATGGAAGCAAATTTCTGACATGTTGAATGCCTAATTACGAAAATATAGTTTATTTTTTAAGACATTATGAACACTTAAAGAAAATGACAAAATCAGCACCTATTAAGAAAAAAAAATCCACTTAATCCCAAAATAAAAGCAATCTATTGTATATAAAAGTTTATGTACAGGTTGGGTTCTAGAAACTTAATATGATGCCCGTTTGAAAACGCAGTAGAGAAGTACTTTTACTCAAGGCGAGGTAAATATATGAAGGAAATCATCTCGTTTTGCGGAAAAACATTGTTGAACGTGTGTTTGGCTTTTGGAAACGTTGTTTTAAACAAGCCAAATCAAAACTTATAAATTATTTCATTCGATTATACTTTTAAATAACATTATCTTCCATGAATCTGAATCTGATCTTTACATAAGCAACAATAATTCTTTATTTAAAAATTTAATGCACTTTTATATTTTTACTCTCAATTAATCGCATTTCTCACAACCTTTTCCCACTCATTTTTTATCTCATCTTTTTTCTCACCCACCAAGCCATTCTCTCTCACGCATCATGTTCACAAACAATGCTATGGGCTTGTTTGGGGAGGCCGTTTGCCTCCCCAAAAGCCATTTATACGTTTATCGAGATAAAATTCCTCTCACATATTTACCTCGGAATCTATGTCTGTTCTTCCAACGGACTATCCAAACAAGCTTGCCTAATCATTAGTTGCTTTTAATTAATTTTAACTGTTAATTTATTATGTATAATTTAGATAGTTACTGTTTATAAAAAGAATTGAGTGAAGGAGCTGGAACCAAAACTTTATAGACGGGTAGAATAAGGTGTGATAAATTTGTGGGAAGCTCAAATGTTGGAGTGGCCCACATTTCATTTCCCCATATTGATATTGGATATAGAAGCAAGCAAGTGTTCAGTTTAGCAGCTCGCAATAAACAATATCGTAATTAACCAATGATTAGTTGTTAATCAGCATTGATTTTACTGAAGCTCTTATTCAATGAAGAATACTTTATTCACTATTTGTGTTTTGAATTGTCCACTCTTCGACATCTTCTACCTACTTTTTTGGATTATTAGATTTGATTCATCCTAAACACTATGTTTTCTGAATTGTTTATTGGCTCAGCTTCGCCAATGATTTCCATTTTCCTCTTTGGGTAAGAGGCGTTGCTTTCCAAATGTAAGCACCAAGTTTTGGTAATTACAAATGGAAGTTCTTTATTGTTTTAAATTTTCATTATGTGGCCCACCGATAATTTAAAATCACTCAACTGGGCACTATCCATGGCGTCCTAGAGGCCGTGGCGGTGCCACGTCGCTTGCCCGGAATAAAGCACGAGGATAAGAAAGCGCTCAAGGTATAAAAAATACAGTGCATGCAAGTAAAGGAACAAATCCAGTCAAAATTATTTCTTTTTAATATGACAAAAGTGAACTTTCCATTATTTTATCTCTGAATTTCATGAAATATTTTTTAAAAAATAATTTACAAAATTGAAGCAGTAATTTTTTAATTCTGAAAACGTTGTCCGGAGATTTTATTTTTGCTTTGTTCGCCGGCTTTCTTCTTTTTTATTTTCTTTTCATCTGAAATGCGAGGAATTTATGAGGCTGTGAAGCTTCAGTGTGGCTGTGTATCAAGAAAACTTTTTTCTGTGCGCTTCCGTTCTCAGGCTGGCCTAGCAGAAACCAGAGTTCCTCCTATGGTGGCTCGGGTATACTCTCTCACCCGCTTTCACCCCCTCTCTCCCTCTCTCACTTTCTCTTCTCTACCTGTTTATGGATATCACTTTCTCGTTGTCTTTTTAATGTCTTGATGGATGCATGGAGTTCTGATTAATTTGAGAATTTGTAGTTCTTTTGGAGAGCCTATTTGCGCTACCGTGTTTGGAGTTTTCTGTACATCAACTGTTATATCTGTCATAAATATTGCTTTCTGTGTTCGGCTTTTTGAATGGTCTAATTTGTTCTCATTACTGAGTAATCGGGCTGCTGAAGTTGCATTCTGAACTGTTTGTGAATTGTGTTGGTGCTTGGCAGGAACTTCTCATTGCGTAGATTCTCCACAGGCGGATAAGTTGATCTTGATTTTGGGTTCTTCATATTTTTTCGGGAACCATCGAAATGAGTTTTTAAGTCACGATGTCGATGGTCGAGGTGCAAGAGTTTAGTAAAAGTTGGAGAACTTCTCCGAATATTGGATGCGAATTTCGTGGCTTTCATGCAACTCAAAAGTAAATTAAAAAAATGGAGGGTTCTTCTGGGTGTGGTTGGCAGAAGTCTGACAGTTCGAGGGCATTAAATACTTATGGAGTCTCAGACAGGAACCTAAGGCTTCTTTATCCTGAAAAAAACACCATTTCTGGTGAGGCGTCACAGGATTCAGGTTTTAGAAAGGAAAGAGATAGAATAGGGTTGGCTCAGGGTGATCATCCCAAACACCGGGGTGATTTCTCCGGGGTTTGCGAAGGTGATGTATCAGTTGATCCTTTTGTTCACTCTTTAGAATGGGGTGATATTAGCTTGAGACAGTGGTTAGATAAACCTGATCGGACTGTGGATGTCTATGAATGCTTGCACATATTTAGGCAAATTGTAGAAATTGTTAATATAGCTCATTCTCAAGGAATTGTTGTTCATAACGTGAGGCCCTCCTGCTTTGTCATGTCATCTTTCAACCATGTCTCCTTCATTGAGTCAGCATCTTGTTCTGATTCTGGTTCAGACTCTGTAGAAGATGGATTAAACAGCAAAGTGGCTGAGATTAAAACACAAACTTCTATCCTTCCTCATGGTGCTCATCAGAAGAGAAGTTTAAGGAGTGAAGATATTGTACCTGTCAGGACTTCAATATCTGCTTTGTCGGAATCTACTTGCATGCTGTCCAGTGCAGTGTATGCAGCCCGGGCATCTTTAATAGAAGAAACTGAAGAAAATAAAACCAAAGACAGGAGAAAAGGTGAAGAAGTAGAAAGAAAGCTGCAATCTTTTCCAATGAAACAAATACTATTAATGGAGACAAGTTGGTACACCAGTCCTGAAGAGGTAGCTGGTGCTCCAACTACATGGGCTTCAGACATATACCGTTTGGGGGTTCTCCTATTTGAGGTTCATAATGAAACTGTACAACTCTTATATTAGTTATTATCTGTTAATTGTATGCATTAACTGACTTTATCTTGTTTCTATGTTGTTGTAATATAAATAAAACTGACTTCTGAAAGATCCTATATAGCTCGTAGTTTTTTTGCTAACAGAGCTACTCTCTGCATGTGACCAGCTATTCTGTCCACTCAGCTCAAGAGAAGAAAGGAGCAGGACCATGTCTAGCCTTAGACATAGAGTTCTTCCTCCTATGTTACTCTTGAAATGGCCAAAAGAAGCTTCATTTTGCTTGTGGTTACTGCATCCTGAGCCTAGCTGCCGTCCAACACTGGGGTAAGAATAGGCATCTAGCATTGGCAATAATTTAAGGCAAAGCTGTACAATTTTTGTTGTTCTTTGCTTTCCTGTAGATTTTCAATAAAGAAATATCATTGTTTATATTCAAATTTCTGCGTTTGAATTGCTTTCATAAATTTAGTATATGATATGGCTAGGAATATGGACCTGACAGACTAAGTATCGATAGCTTTATATTAAATTCGAATAGATCCTCTCTAAGATCTGTCTCCATTTTTACCAGGGAGTTGTTGCAAAGTGAGTTCCTTAATGAGCAGAGAGATGATATGGTAGAACGTGAGGCAGCGATCGAGCTTAGAGAAAGGATTGAGGAGCAAGAGTTATTACTTGAGTTCCTCTTGTTGGTTCAACAAAGGAAACAAGAAGCTGCTGAAAAGTTGCAACATACTGTTTCTTTTCTATGTTCAGATATTGAAGAAGTCACCAAGCAACAGGAAGGATTTAAAGAAGTTGCTGGCTCTGAACTAGGAAGCAATAATCATTCAGCACCAACTTTCCCGTCCATGACTGGTGTTGATAGTGAGGATTCTGCTTGTCTAGGTACCAGAAAACGAGTCAGACCAAGGAGCCATGCTGACAACATTGAGGAATGTGATGATAACATGGGTGATGGTGAGAAGAATTATGGAAGTGTTCTTTCAAAAAGTTCTCGGCTAATGAAGAACTTCAAAAAATTAGAGTCAGCATACTTTCTAAAAAGATGCAGAGCCTATTCATCAGGAAAACCAGTGGTTGGACATTCACCTTCAAGAACTGATGGTAGAGGCTCATTTGTCATGTCAGAAAGAAGCTGCATCAATAACTTAAGATCAAAAGAGCACTGCAGGGACAGTAGAAGTGCTTGGATAAATCCTTTCCTTGAGGGCTTGTGCAAGTATTTATCATTTAGTAAGCTAAAGGTTAAGGCGGAGGTGAAGCAAGGAGATCTTTTGCATTCGTCCAATCTTGTATGCTCTCTCAGTTTTGATCGTGATGGAGAACTTTTTGCTACTGCTGGAGTTAACAAGAAAATCAAAGTTTTTGAATGTGACACAATCATAAATGAGTGTCGTGATATCCACTATCCGGTAGTGGAGATGGGTAGCAGATCGAAATTGAGTAGTATATGTTGGAATACTTATATCAAAAGTCAAATTGCTTCTAGTAACTTTGAAGGTGTTGTTCAGGTCGGTCAAAGCTTAATCTAGGTTGTATATGATTTCTATTTACAATATTGTAACTTCTTTGTTTTTTAATTTTTGGATTCAGTTATGGGATGTGACGAGAGGTCAAGTGCTATCTGAAATGAAGGAGCATGAGCAGCGGGCATGGTCCGTTGATTTCTCATCAGCAGACCCAACAATGCTAGCAAGTGGGAGTGACGATGGTTCTGTTAAGCTATGGAGTATCAATCAGGCAATTCCATTTTTGCACTTGGTGGATGTCAGCTTTGAAACTAAACGTACTACAGTCATCTATTGCATGTTTAATATAATTAATTCTGGATGTATGATGAGTTGTTTCTCTCACTTGGGCTGGTACTGCAGGGTGTTAGTATTGGCACCATCAAAACGAAGGCTAATGTGTGCTGTGTTCAGTTTCCTCTGGATTCTGGTCGATTCCTTGCATTTGGTTCAGCAGATCATAGAATATATTACTATGATCTCCGCAGCTTAAAAATGCCTCTCTGTACATTAGTTGGACATAATAAGACCGTGAGCTACATCAAATTTGTAGACCCCATGAACCTTGTTTCGGCATCTACAGATAACACTTTGAAGCTTTGGGATTTGTCCATGTGCACTTCTCGCGTAATAGACACACCAATTCAATCATTTACAGGTCACACAAATGTGAAGGTGAGTTTGTTTGTAGCAGTAAATTTGTTTATTTAACATTAAATTGCATTTGATGTGAAAATGATTTGATGTAGTGCCTATCAAGGAATTTGGTTTATTATGGGACGTTTTGTTCCATATTGTTGCTAATTAGGTTGCGGCATTCATAAATGGAAAGCAATTAACAAACATGCATTAAGTTTTTTTCAAAAGAGGAAGAGAGGGGAGGAGTTAACAACATAGTCAAAAGAACTGGACTAGAAGATCAATACCCACATAAAGAAATGTGCGCATGTGTGTAAGTGAAAAAATGATTTGATCAGAAATGGAGTTTGAGTGCATGAACAACAAGATAACTTGAGTTTTGCTTTATCCTTGGAAAAATATAATATTATAGACAGTGGATAAACTTAAATGATATGCTTGCAATATGTCTCCTGTCATTCTAATTTGTCCCGAGTTAAAATTGATATTTTTTTCTAATTTTACAAAGATCAACTTCCCAATCTATGAATCATGAATTTCCCAAGAGGCTGACTATTATTGGAAACATGAAGTCGATACAGTTGTGGTTCATCTAGAAATGGATACCATAATTTAGACGCTCCTCAAACCTAAGTTCTAAAGGTACATTGATCACTAAGTGTTCCTACATCCACGTATATTACCGTTTTCAATGGTCAGGCATTAGCGAAGTTCTTGATATATATTACTATGTACTCTGTAAACATTTTTGTCTTGATATTGCGAGAGAATTGGATACCTGCTTATACATAGCATTGCGGTAACCCCTTCATCAATTGTGGGTTGGCTATTTGTCATCTGATGATTTGATAATTATGGATTCAAGAGTGTTTGTCCAAATCATGTAGAGTTCCAGAGAGAAAAATTTCATTAATTATTAGGCATTTTATTACGAATTTATTAGATCTTTCCTGGAAGCCCTAAATATTGCAGATAATCCCAAACAAATTTTACAATGGGACGGCTGCCTGATCAAGGACTTGTGGTATCTATAGTTTCTTTTCTGAATCAATGTCTTTCGAAATCCTATGACTGTTTCTATAGCATCAGCCCATGAGCATCTCATCAGTGTCTTTTGAAATCTTATGACTGTCTCAAACAAATTTTATGAAGCCCTATATCCTGTTGAAAAATCAATTTGCAGACTTGCCTGCAGGGACCAAAGTTGAGCATCTGTATGAGAAACATATGCAAAACGGGACCATGTCTAACTGATTCCAGAGAATTTTGTATTCTGTATTTTAGACTATTTGGGACATTGTATTACCTTGCTGATTCATTTTTCTTTCCTTCCAGAACTTTGTGGGGTTATCTGTAGCTGATGGTTACATTGCTACCGGTTCAGAGACAAATGAGGTACTTCATATGCCCTTTTGTAGATATTAGAGGCATTTATACTGTACATACTTAGAATTGAGTTTCAATCTCTTCTATTTATTTTATTCTTCCTGTCCCAATAGAGATGCATGGCACTTGCTGATGCCTTTCTCATAGATATAGTTAGCAGAAGACATCTTCTGATTCTAAGAAGCACCTGTGGCCATAACTATGTGCATTATGGCATGTGTAGGGACTTGGGTCTTTGTGAAAAATATCATATTTTATTATTTTAATAGGGAGATGTGTGTGTCCAATTCGGTAGCAAGAAATATATCTGGCATGATATTAACAAAAAGTACATGTCATGTTCCATCTTCATTTCTTCTCCCAAAAGTTTCAAAATTTCTGTATCTAATTTTAATACTTTTGGAATAGACTAGTGAATCCACTATATCGACACATACCCGCACACCCATTTTACCCCCTCTTCCTTCTTTTCTTATTTTTCTTTCTATTTTCCTATTATTATGCTTCTCGTATCTGACATTGTGTGGATCAGGTTTTCATATACCACAAGGCATTTCCCATGCCGGCGCTGTCATTCAAGTTCCAGATGACAGACCCACTTTCTGGGCATGAAGTTGATGATACTTCACAGTTTATCTCTTCGGTTTGCTGGCGCGGCCAATCGACCACCTTGCTTGCGGCAAATTCCACCGGAAATGTCAAAATTCTGGATATGGTTTAGTCAACGGTTGTTTGAAATGGCAAATTGTCGGTGTACATGAGGTGACAGAAGGAGGGGTTTCTGTTGCCTTTAGAGAAAAAGGTTATACAGAGAGGGTATACAAATTCTGTGATTTACTTTTAAGCTGTAACATAACAAGTTTTGCTTAAGATCATACCGGAAACAGTCACAGAGGAGAGTGAGATTGATATTGTTAAAAGATTTCGTGTAGATAAAATTCTATATTTAATGAGAAGAAAAATTGGATATTTTTAGATTTTATTGTTACACCTGAAAGCAAATTTGTGTATTTACTCAATAGATGCATCCACTTTATTTTATTTTATACGAGTTCACGTATTCTCATGCAAATTATGGTATTTTTACCCAAAGAGAAAATTAACACTGTGAAGAGTTAAGACAGTTAAAAAACCCTGCTCATACGAATTTATTAATCAAATTGAATTCTACTAGATTAAATTAATAAATACTTGGGTCTTGTTAGATTTCACAAAGTGGGCATGGAGCCATAAAGGCTTGCAAGATTATTATGGATATTAAAAAAACAAATAATTCCGATTCTGAATAATTGTAAGATACGTCAAAACTCAATTATTTGCAAGATAATTCAATCTCCCTGGTATAAAAAAGGAAAAAAATAACCAATGAGACTGAAAAGCCTAAAGAATGGGGTAAAATCGCAGGTTGTGCCTCCAACATCATAGTAATCTGCTGGAACAACATGAGGCCATGAAAATGAATAACAACATCAGAATCTTCCTCTCCGTGCTTTTCCTTCCATCAACGGAATCTTATCTTACACTCTACACTGATTCTCACCAACTTTCGCGCTCAATACCAGCCTCCCTACAAGGCTTCTAAGCCTTAAAACCCCAGGACCAGTTTTGATTTCGTTAAGGTCGCCCACCTCGGAACATGAAGGTTTCCCAGAACACCAACCCCCAGGTGTGAACATTCCAGCTTCCCGCTGCAGCAAATCCTTATCAATCAAATCCAACAGAGCATCGTCTTGTTTAAACTTCCTAGCAAAAGGAGCATTGCTTGCTATCATAACCTTTGTGTCGTTAAGGTTAAGGACATGTGGGTGTTGTTTTGGCGGCTTGTCCCATGAAATAAAGTGCAGGTCACTGTTCACTGCAGTCTTGGCAAATTCTGGGACGTTGCAGATCACTGTCTGAAAGTAACCTTCTGGGGAAGACACGAAGTTAGTATAGTACATTAGAAGAGTCCTTGGTAGGTTGTCCCAACCCCACACAACGTATTCCACGAATGAACGTGACAGAACCATCCATGCTGATCCTGCAATTTAGCTTATTTGATTCGGTGAAACACATCTTGTAAACCATATAACAAGCAAGCATGTCAGGCAAATTTTCAGTGAGATCAATGACCTGGAGACACGGGTAGAATAACAACTATCTGAAACCGTTACTTTTAGGCTTTTAGCTGATTTGAAAGACCTAGGAGAGTGCATCTCCGAAGTGACTGATATGGAACTTCAAGAAGGACTACAATATGTTCGCTGGGATACTTTGGACAGAAAGATGTAAAAAGATGAAAATAGAAACAGAACTGATTAGTGTTAACGCTAGTTTTCATAGAGCTTGTACAGGAATGACACCATTGCTGATAAATCGTTTACGCTAAAAGCTCCTAGTAGGAAGAATCTACCTCATTGGCATCCACCAAGCCAGGGAGAATATGGACAGGACATTGATGGTACAGTAATGTAGGATGGCTATACTTTAGCCCACTATTCTTCTGCTATTACTGAAATGGGTCTTGAATTACGTTGGGACAAAAAGGCTCAAAGAAGGTCCATATTAGCACTAATTATGCAGAAGCTTTCAACTTGGCTACACGACATGAGACAGCAGAGCATCCTTATCAAGACTTGATTGAACAAGCGAGGAGGCTTAGGATCAGGAATTGGAATGTTTCAATTAATTTTATCCACCTCCTTATTGTGATAAGCTTGTGCAAAGTTTGTTGTGTTCTCATTGTTTTTTATATAGTTTCGTTCTTCATCCGAAAAAAGACACTACCAAAAGTTATTTATAGTATATAGAAACATGAAAAAGATGGAGCATCTGCATAATCCAGCAGTTTAGTTCTCTTAGACGTGCCATTTCCAAATTGCTAGAAGTAACCCAAAGATCAATCACTTCAGTGACAAGCGAAAATGAAGGAGTTGAAGGGAGGAAAAGCTAACCGGTGAATAGTTTAAATGCAGTAGGCAAAGGTCTACTAGGATTAACCCAGAATATATCAGACTTGTTTGCCATGTAAAGCCCCGGGTCTATCATTAAAGGCTTTGCTCTTTTCTCACTGCAAATGATGGTTCAGTTATATTTCAGTATAAACAAATCAAAACTTGTCTCTGTCTCAGGAGGCTGAAGCAACACAAGAGCACAGAAACTTACAACTTCCATCCCAACCGACTCGTGTGCTCAATGAAGTTAAGGTTTCTGTCCAAACTCCAAAAAGTGTGCAGGAGATCTGAACAATTTAAAACCAAAAGGGTTAGAAACAGAACAGAACAGACTAAAACAGAAAACTGAAAAGTAAACTGACTACGCAATTTAATCTGATGGAGA
>JANTPZ010003313.1:0-18991 GCA_025593235.1 Vachellia pachyceras
AGAGAGATGAAGCCTTACTATGATTGTGTAGGTTGTAGCTAGCAAATGGTTCACGTGGATCGAAATCTAGTAAGGTACTGCACACACAGGAATGGTCCTCATAAAATTTAAAAGAAATCTTGGATCCCAGAATAGCATGATTAGTTAAGCTTAGCTATCTTGCTAGGAAACCAAAATTATTTCTGATGAAGTTCAACAAGCAAGAAGCTTGACAATTTTGTCACGCAATATAAATAGATACAGTGGTCATTAATTAATCTGGCCCATATTGTGCCTTAATTCCTGATTTGGGCCCAAAAAATCTGTCTTAATTAGTTCTGTGTGGCTACATGGGTTATATATATATATATATCTTGTTGAGTTAGAGAAAATGAAAATTATGTGACAGATATAGATTAGATAGAATGCCCCTCCATGTGCCTACTTACTGGCGTTTAGCCTACAGGTTGGTGGTTACGACATAAAGTGATATTAGATGTAGACCCACCAACAAATGCTTGCTCTAATAATATTGTATTTCCTATAATTGCAGTGTTGCGTTATATGCATATGTGTTTGCACTTCGCATGGACATGTTGGAAGATCTCAAGTGCTATATATAACGGCCCATTGAAATTTACTGCTTTTAAAAGTATACACTCAGAAACAATAATTATGATGATGAATCTGCTTGAAGAAAGCTAGCACACACAAAGCTTCATCAACATTATTCAAAATCTGACAGTTTATTGAAGGCTTTTATCGTTAGATTACATCACAACGGACTGAGAGTAGGCCAGCTAAACTAAGAATCCCATGGCTTAACCTTAAAGGGGATCATAAATATGCTGGATGTATACAAGTTTATGAGCCACTTGATGAATGCAATCGCAGAAACTCTCGAAAATTCTCATTTGACCCATTCAAGAACAGCATCATTTCTTCTTCTTTTTTACTTCATTCCTCGTCATCATCTCCTCGATCAACTTTCTTTTCTGTCAGAAGAAAAGGCAACAAAACGGTATTACGTCGCTTATCACATGTCAATGTTGGCCATGGATGGGTTAGGCTTTGACCTACAGATGAGAAGTATATAAATGGGGCTCAATATTTGTTTTCCTAGGTTTTGATCCTTTAACAGTTTTTACCTAGCTGGTGATGACAATAGTATATATTCTTCGAAAAACACAAAGGTTTATGTGCATGTACGTGGTAATAACAATACTTACGTACTTATCATGCGACCTCAAAGTTATCACTCATCCTAATTGAACTTTTCTGGCTTCAATATATGTATAGGGCTCACCATAGTTATGGAATACATATTCATACTTCCTTCTTCAATCTTTTTTTCAAGAGCAAGAATACACAAGTGTTCATACTATAAGACCACGCTATGTTCTTCCCAAGTAATTCTTATGTAGCATAGCTGTCAGTTGGAGAGGCTCCCAGAAAGTATTTTCTGGGTAAATATACTGATCTAGGAACGGTTTTTAATTTTCAATGAAATGGTTTTGGAAATGGAACGAGAATGAGTGTGGAAAAGTGATATATGTTTGATTATGCGTGTGAACTTTTCTGGCTTCAATATATGTATGGGGCTCACCATGACTATGGAATAGATATTCATACAAATTCAAATGATACGCTTTATACACACACACACACACACACACACACTAGGTTTTGAACTTCATTTATAAAGTTTGTAACTTAATCTTCATTTGCAAATAAAATATTATTTTAAGAAAAAAGGAAGAGCCATCACCTAGAAAATGTTAAGTAGGCATTTGGAATTAAAAAAAAATCATCTTCAATTTCTTCTTCTAACTTTTGATTTTCAAATCACCAAAAAGAATTTATCTTTTAATTGCTAATAAAATATTCATATTCAAAAAGGATTTAAAAGGCATTTCGTAAGCTCTAAGATTTATTAGCTCCTCCCTTTTCTTTTTGGGTTGAGGCTGTTCTGAATTGCCGCCTTTTGATGGGCTCAAGTATTCGCCTCATTTGTTCATTCACTTGCTTAGTTTTGGGCTAGTCATTGTAACTCCTTGGGCCAAGAACAAGAGTTTTATCTTGGGCCTTCAGGCCCATTAACTCTTCTACGAAAAGCGGTACAAAGAATAACTGAAATTGTGCTTGTTTGAAAAAACTTATTTACTCCCCAAAATCATATTTAACAGTATTTTTCTGTAAAATAGGATAATCTTCTCCACATATTTACCTCGGATTACGTAAAATTACTTCTCCACCGTGTTCCTAAACGGACACATTCCATTAAAACAAACACAAAATGGAAATTAACAATGCCCTTTCATTTAGTGGGATGAATTAGTCCAAACAACAAATTAAGATTCAAATCACTGTTGGAAGAAAAGTTTATAGTTGGAAAATATTTGTGTTAATTTAAAGTAAAAAAATACAATGGAGACTGTACACATCCTTTTGGAGATTTTTCAAATGAATTTTTTCACATTTTTTAATAACCCCCGGGGCTTTTAAATAAAACATAATAAAAAAATACACTAAAAATTCGTGCAATGAAGTTATAAATGCACTTCAATCTTAATAAAAATATATTATTATAAAATTGATTTTTTTTGCCGAATATTATAAATTTGATTTGATTATATATGTATGTGTTGATCATAACAGTAACTAACGAGCCGTACAGCTGACACCGTCAACGGAGTGTGTGCAAGGACAATAGAAATGGAAGTCAAGTCATCCCTGAACAGTCACGAGGCGCAGGATTAGGAATTGGTGGAGTCATCCCAAAACAATACTTTAATCTGGATCGTCTCTGCCTTCTTCTTCCAAATGGCTCTCCGCAGCTCTTCTGAAGGTAATGAGTAATTTATCGTCAACCATCTTTGGATGAAAAATATCCTTCGACTCCATTTTCTGCTTTGGCTGGCGAATAAGGTTGCTCACAAGTCCACGGCTCCTTCTAATAAACAATTATTAATACTTTTTTCTGCTAAATACTGATTTTAGGTTAAATGGATATCAACCCTTTGCATAAATTATAAAATTCTCTCTCCGTATTTAGATAATGAGTTGTTTTTTATGATATAATGGTAAGATGAGAACTTATAAATAATAAAACTGGATTTGTTATGGGATTGACCTTGGTCTTCAAGAAGCTTTAGAAGTCCTGGATGTCATTGATTTCAGTGACTGCAAAAGGGAGTTTCTCAACTCTTATACGCTTGGCGTTCAACTTCACACTTAATAACAAAACATGTTTGCTTAACGTACTAATCCTATAGATGGACGATCCTTTTGATATTTCTTTTAGACTTTTAGTGACGTTTTCATTCAAATTGTTTATTTTTTGGGGCGATATCTTAGTTGAGGGGTGCTTGGATCAGATTCTGAAAATAGATACTGGGAGGAAAGATCTAAGTTATATGAGAAGATGGCGAGAGATCTGGATGAACATGGGGCTGCTTTTCTGAAACATGGTGAAACCTCTCAGTCGTTGTCTCTTTCAGATATCTTTACTCTAAAGGATGGATCTGTAACACCTATATTGAAGGTGACCTATAATAATGCAACTTCTTGTCATTCAATTCTTTCACCAGTGATTGAATTGCTATATTCTGTGTGCAGCCAGCAAATCCTCCTGTGCGGGCTATTGTATTACATCTGAGAACTGAATTCTCTGTGCCAATTGCGTGAGTCTCTTAATGTTATACTAATGATTGTGTGTATATGCCTTTTCATTTGAGTTGGATGATCTTATTTTGATACCTTTAGTCATTTAAAACATGCCGTTTCCTTTCGTAAGATAAAAGTTTCAGCATGAAAAAAGGATAGGATGCTTGGGAAATTATTCTATTCTGGTATATTGGAACTTGAAAACTCAGACCACTAGCAAATTCGGGGTGCTTAGAATGTCACCATTGCCACTAATGGAAAAGCAAATTCGTTCTGCAAATTTAAATTGCATCTATAAGTATATAACACCTTGCTCATTTTATCTTTGAGAAAATATCAAGAAAGGATCAGGTTTGATTTCTTTCGTTTAATGTGGGTGTTGTGAGGGGTTTCCGCTCTGGAAAACATCAAAGGAGATGGAGATTTAAAATAGATCTTCAAAAATTTTACGCCTAAAGTCTACGAAAACTCAAAAGTACATGTAACTGACATGTCTGGTTTATATGACACAGGGAAGCTGCTAAAAGCATTTTTAGTCCATATTTTGATAAGGGTAAGCTTGAGTTGGATCAAACCATTGACAAATTGGTACTGCTACTCCCTCCGATCTTAAATATAAGCCTTTGTTTGTAGTGTAAATGACAAATAAACATGGCGTATATTTAGTTTCGGAAAGAGGATACATGTTTTTTCATCCACCTGTAGTTCCTTCACCTTTTTCCTTATCCTGATCATTTTATTGGCATCATTTCATGGGTGGATTACTAGCAATCTGGTTTCAGAACTCTAGTATGTACCATTTTAGCATGTTCCATGCTTCCCAGCATCTTGCACCCGTGCCTGCCACTGAAGAAGTGGTAAATTTTCACTTTACATCTCACCATTTCTTCTTGACTCTGCATTAACTAATTCATGATTCATGAGCATAATTTATTTTCAGATAGAGGCTGAAGCATCTGCTGTACAAGCTGTTGCTGGGACACTCTGCCCTTTGAATATTGAATTGGATAGGGTGGTTCTGACTTCAAGTGGAGTTCTTCTGGGTTGCTGGCAGGTTACTTTCGATAATTGAAAGGCTTCTCCTTCCTCTCATGCACATAATGCAGTGTGATATGAGTGCCGTCATCAAGTCAGATTTAAATGAGATTACAAGTTTTTCCTTAATAATATATGCAACAGATGTCAGAGTACACTAGCCTAGGTTAATGATTATATCTGCATGCATTTGCTGTAGGTGACCTCTGGGACAGATCCTGTAACCATTCGTGCTAAGTTGCGGGAAGCGCTTCCACATGCACCAGAAAAGCAACTTGTAAGAACCACTTGATTGCTCCCTTTTATTAATCTTTTCAATGTGATCTAGACAAACGTCTTGTTAAATTTTCGTATTTAATTAGAACTTCCTTTTCCACAGCATGAGTTTTGAATGCTATGTATTATCTATGATTCCATAATATGAGGCTCCTGCTTAAAATCCTGCTAGTTATACAGACCCCTCATTAAGTTTACTTTTTCAACTGTTTAAGGCAATCTGCGTTGCAGTAATGTTGCTCAGTTCAACTTCCCTGAAGGAAAATAGACTTCACCATTCCCTTTATCTTGCATTGCCTCTTAAGATTAACTTGAGTTTGATTTAAAATCTTGTGTGCCACTAAATAATGATTAGCTTTATGATGCTTGTTGGTCGGCCATTGTCTTTTTTCTGCAGTATGATCCTCCAATTCTTTACACGTCATTTGCGAGGCTTTTGGGTCCACCGAATGCATTGCCTCCGGTAATATTCGCTTCAATATTTGTTGAACTTTTAACCCATATATATTAGTCTGCTGACATCATCTTGGCACCTCCTGTTTTAAACTTGTATCCGCTACTAAATCTGCGATCAATGTATTTGTTGGTTACCTAACAGTTGTTATACCTGTTAGAGAAAGAAACCTATAAAAACAGAGTCTAATACTGGTGTTAATATTTGATTACATAACTTCACATGCCATGCCAGCATCCCTGCATGGAACCAGAAAGATACTCTTGCGGCATTATTTTATTTTATCAGTTCCCGCCCCCTCCATTATGTTATTTATTTCTTAGTTCTTGTGATAAGCAGGAGCATAAAACCTCCAGTGAGCTTCAAATCTTCCATGAGCTAGTTAATCAACTCAACAATAAGATCCATGGAACCAAGGTCTGTGATTATATCATCTTCAAAAATGCAAAATGGAGCATTTTGCAGGAATTACTTTAAGTAATGAAATTACTTTGCCCAAAGTTTCTTCTTTCTAGTTGGGGCATGATTCATAGATGATGGTTTGGGTTTCACTTTGAGAAATAGACTTAATGGATACAAAAATCTTGAAGTAGTGATGGACCTTCATTATAGAAACAATTGACGTTATTGGGATTTGGGAGATAAGAAGCAGAAGGTGGGATTGCTTCTTTCTTCCAAATTTCAGCCTCTAATTGATCATCATGTGGCAAAACATGCAATAATCTGTCATTGTTTACGTTCTTCATTCTGGTGCCTTGTTACTTAAAACACTGTAATATCTATAGGATCTGTTGAATTTGGTTTGCTGCAGGCAGTGGTGTGGGATCTGTGGTACGTGGAGGAACATGATGTGCTTGCACTTGCTCTGAATGGAAGAATGAATATTCGCAAGTTCAAACTTGGAGGCAGCTCAGGAACATGAAGTTATGACTTATCCATTCCAATTTCTGAATACCAAATATAATGGCACTTATGTTACAAGCAACACTGAGTTCGCACTAACAGAATGTGAGGAGAACGGTATTAAGTAAGGAATCTAATCACTAAAAAATGTCATAAAAACATGTAATAGCAAGTTTAGATATAGAAAATGATAGAAAATGATAGCAGTTCCTTCTGTTTATTTGTTATAAGGACTTGTAATTCTCCTATGAATGTGGGATTGATCTCATGCTTTATTTGCTATGTAACTTCACACAGGAGTATAATTAATACCACAGCACCTCACTCCATAATGATAATATGTAATCACGGTTGATTCACGCATCTTTTTATTGTGTACGCGTTAGTTTACACGTCTTCATGGATTTTCAAGTCAAAAGATCTGTGCGCTTGTGCTTGTAATAATAACTAAATGTTGCAAAGATAGATTGATAATTAATTTTCGAAATATCAAAATGAACTTTTAAATTTAAGATTATGCATGAGTAATCTGTCATTGATGAATGTGTTATTTTATCAATAAAAACTATAGCATGTGAAAGAAATTATTACTTACACGTGATTTGAAGTTAAGATGATTTATTCCCCCAAATAATAGCATTCAAGAGCTTCGTTTTAATATGGCATTCCATCAATACATTCATGAAGAGAAAAATCTGTCTGAAAAATAAAATAACTATTCATAAAAAAATTATAAACTCATTCTGTTCACTTTGTCCTCTGTTTTTTGGTTGAGGTTTTGGTTGAGAATTGACCGTGGATGAGTTTGGAAACGCGGTAGAGAAATACTTTTATGCAAATTGAGGTGAATTTACGAAGGAGATTATATCGTTTTACAGAAAAATACTGTTCAACGTGTGTTTGGGAAGTGCAAATGCTCTCCAAAATAGGGCCAATGTCGATAATTGGTATTACGGTAATTATGATCATTTTGTCAGTGTTGTATACTTTTATAACCTTGGCCCTTTTATTCGGTAACCAAACCCATCAACAAAGAAAAATTATATTAAAATATGTAAACTAAAACATATTAATAAACCACAGCTAAATATTAAAATATAGAAACGTGAAGATGCTATTACAATCATAATAACTTCTTTTAAATTTTCTTGCTGAAAATTTTAGATTTTAAAAATGGGAAATTTAATATTTTATATTGAATTGTATATTGAAATTTTCAGTCTGAAAAATGATTTTTAAGCAAGCAACAGAATCTCATGTGAATAATTTATTTATTTATTATTTTCGTTACATACAGTGACACCGCCTTTTGTTGCGGCGAGAGACAAACGGCATCCTCCAGAATCAACACACACACTGTTCTGTCCTCGCTCTGAATTTTTTGTGACCATCGTAACAGAAGCAAATCGGGCTTGAAGAAACCCTATTTTCTCACACTCGACTTCACACTTCACACACACGCTTACAAGTAATCCTCATTTTGAGAGATCGGAGATGGGATCTGGAGCTGGGAATTTCCTCAAGGTTATTCTAAAAAACTTTGATGTTCTTGCTGGGTAAGCCTTTTTCCTCATTCCCTTTACCTCTTTTTGTGATCCAAAGATTGTACGGTGAAATTTCTTGCTCTAACGCCATTGGAATTACGAGGGTGGGGGTGATATAATGATTAGAATTGGCTAAACACTTGAAGATCTACTAGAATAGCACAAGCAATGAAATTTTATTCATTGCGCTCCGCCATTTCTCTTCGGAGATTCATTCTTCATGTCATTGTGCTTTTGTTGCTTCTCTCCTAACTCTTTCTTGTGGGCTTCTCTTGTAGGCCTGTGGTTAGTCTTGCTTATCCTCTGTAAGTACAATTTTTACCCTACCCTCTTTATTTTCCTGCAGAAATATGAATACTAGCGAATTGCTTGGAGGCTTACTCCAATCAGTTCTGTTTACTATTTTTTTACTGTACTTGAATGGCTGAAAATCTTGGTTCAATCGCAGATATGCCTCGATTCAGGCAATTGAAACCAAGAATCCTGTTGATGACCAGCAATGGCTTACTTACTGGATTATGTATTCCATGATCACCCTGTTTGAACTTACCTTTTTCAAAGTCCTTGAATGGTACGCCTCTAGATTTTACACCAATTTTCTGACATTTCCTTTATTGTGTCGGAAGCCTAGCATAATTAGTTGTCCTAATCTCGATATATAGGGCCCAAATTGCTGGTATTTAGTTATAGTGTAGAGCAATTTCTTGTGCAATGTGATTAGTAGTTTATTAGCATGCGAGTTCAACTAAAGGTTTTCTGACAAATTAAGCTGCTGAATGGATGCCTAATTTTTCCGCTGTGATTAGTAGTTTCTCATATGATGTTACCCATTTACGATCTTGTAAAGGGTATAAAAAGTAAAGGTTGTAGGTAATGTGAAAGGCATTATAGGAACCTAATGCAAGTACTATTTGAAATTTGTAGAAAAATACCTGCAAATTTCATCTTGGTTTGATAATGATTGTTTACATTGAGAGAGGGAAAAAGTAGCTGGACTTTTGCTGAAACTCTCTTCAATTATGTGACAGGATCCCTATCTGGCCATATGCAAAGTTGATCCTAACCTGTTGGTTGGTGCTTCCTTACTTCAATGGTGCTGCCTATGTCTACGAGCATTATGTGAGGCCTTTCTTTCTCAATCCTCGGACTATCAACGTCTGGTACGTCCCGGGGAAAAAGGACCAATCGAGTAAACCAGATGACATTCTAACTGCTGCAGAGAAGTATATCCAAGAACATGGAACACAGGAATTTGAGAGTCTCATCAACAGGGTACTTTGTTTTATAGTGGAATTATGCTTTCTTCCATCTTTTGCGTCTAACTTATTTGTGCTAATACACTTAAACCTCTATGCAGGCTGATAAATCTAGGGGTGGTGGATATACAACGTATGATGAGAGTTATGGATACTGAGTCTTGATCCTTTATATATATATATAAGCCCAGCATATCCACCGCCGGTTGCAGTAAATGTAATCTTGGTCCTGGTCCTTAACTACTAGTGAATGCAATCTTGTAGCCTATCTTTTGTGTGAATAGGGGTCCATGTATATGTTAGCATGTGATGATGCTCACATTCTCTCGTCTTTACTTGAGTGATACTAACTTGGAGTATTTGGTGTCTCGTGTTATTGCGTATAATTTTTTAGCGTGTAATTATGTGAGGCTTAGTAATGCACGTTATATCTGGTGGCCATGACAAGTTGACAACGGTGGTAGATAATAATTATACTAGTTTAAAAGCAGCTGGTTAATATTTTTCTCGGTTTGTGCCCCATTTCCCACCTCCAACAACATCACTGCAATTGTCAATTATGTCTATGAAGTTGCAATTTCCATTATATGTTTTTTAATAAAGTTGAAGCTAATACATTGTATTAGCATTGTGATAACAGATGATAAAACAGACCTATTTGAATACAGCCAAGATATTCGGAAGATGACTGAAATTAATAATCCATCGCTGACCAGAGAAGAATATCACCAAACATTTCACTGTAATACCCGCTTATTAAATTGAATTGATTTGCTTATAGTTTTTAAAATACTAGCGTTTATATCAAAGTTACAAAACTAATAAAACCATAATTAAAACCAGTCCCCTCAATTAAATTCTTGAATATCTCAGTAGTAGGGACTTCCAGGAAGACTAAACACCAAGTCAATTCAATTCCTGCCTCTTGGAAGCTCACATGATGGAACTGCATATTATCAGTCAACATTAATATTAATAAACTATATGGCTTACCATAAGAATAAGATACATGGTGGAGGTGGAAATCTGATCATTCACCATCCACGGAAGTAGGAGAGGAAAAAGACAGATGTCCATGTGGCAATGATATCGAAGGGATTGGCATGTCTCTATTATTTATTGAGTATAAACAGAAATTAATTCCACAAGAAACCAACTTTGGAAAAAGTGGGACAACTCTTAGATGACCAAAATGCATCAATAACTCTTAGTTGGCGCAATAATCCAGTGTTATATGGATCCGCTTGCCGCTATCTATTAGTCAATTTCAAAGTCAACTTCACAAGAGAAGTGCATCATTCATTTTGACAGACAATCCTCCTTTATTTTAAGCGCCATTATGTACTCAGAAGGCATGGCAGCTAATTTCTTAGATCGCAGAGAGACGATTGAGATATTAACAAGCCATAATTAAGGATGTGCTAACCGGCTTCATTCATCAAGCAGCCATCATTAGAGATATTCAATAGAAGAAGCATACATTAAGATTAGAAAAAACTACATTGGAATACCAATCATATTTTCCTCTGAAAATATCAATCCAGCACTTACAAGGAGACGCAAGAGGCACCATAAAGCTACAATTCTCTATTTCAATTTTTTCAACAAGCCCTGGCAAATACCTTGCGCATCCCAGCCAGGTGTCATTTTGGCAAGAAATCAAGCTTCGGCTTCGGCTTCTGCTTCTGATTTTTCTTCTCCTTCAGATTGAACAGCTTCCAAAATTTGATTGAGGTAATCCTGAGCTTCATCTAAGGCTGACTCCTTTGCATCAGCAGCATACAAAATCTTCTTGATTGCTATAGACATCTATACAAAACCCATGTAACCACTTAAATGCATTTAATTCATAGTTTAAAAATTTTTTAGTTTATTTTTTAAGAGGCACTGGCGTTCATATACTTCTTGATGAACCATATTTTTTATCCTTTCCAGATCAACAACCTTGGGTGCAGGTATATATTAGTTTTTTGCATATATAGATGCAAAAAGTTTGCAACATCTATGAATCCACCATAAGCCCATTTTTACCCCTTTAACACACACAAGTAAAAATAAATACTGTTTGGGAGAGAGGCGGGTCTGGCAAAGAAAGGGAGAGAGGTGGGGAGGGGTTATAACTTATAACTCTTATGATACATTAAAAGGGCAAAGAAAAAGAAGAAGAAGCGGTTACAACTCACAAGCGTTGGTAGGTAGAAACATAAGTTATTCTGCACTCAAACTTGAAATCATTTTGTTATGATTTTGATTAAAGAATCATTGAAGATTAGAACTTAAGGGTGACCTTGCTCCGCTCAACCATGAACTATTATGAAAACAATTTTTTAAGGTGCATATGTCAATGAAATTCTTTTAGCAAATTACACTATATCGCCCCCACTGCAGGCCAACGATAAAAGTATATGGAGATTAAGAGTTAGAGAAAGTCATGGCACAAAAGAGGAACATAAAATCTTAGTTAAAATTAATAACTGAAACCGCTACACAAGCTTTGATTAGAATTCTTACTGGTCCACTCTCCAGTTGTGGAGTCTGACAAAGAATTTCTATGTCCCTTAGTTTAGCATAGTAAAAGTCTCTTTCCTTTTCAAGGATATCCACGGAGAGTTTGAGATCAGTTATCTGTCAAACAGTGTAAAGGATTAAGCAATGAACTCAGTAAAAGGGAGGTAATTAATATAGTTCAATAAATTTCCAAGCAACAAGATTATTTCAGTGTTAAAATCCACACAAGAACAAATGCAATGTTTGCTGAGTGAAAGAGTACTAGGCAAGGAGAGGGAAAGTACAAGCACGATCAGAAATATATGTATCAATTATCATGAAATGAAAGATTAGCTACATTTGGATGGATTTCACTACTGGATATTGAAATGAAGCACTTGAAGAATCTTTTACAGAAATGTGATAATTGTTACAGGCATAGAGGACTCAATATTCATAGAGCATACCTCCTTGGACAAAACTTGAATATCTGCTGAAAGATTAGCCACACCTGCTGCACCACTTGACCTATGTTGCTTGGGCCCTATGTCAAAATGACATCAAAGAATAGAGGAAGTCATGAAAAATAGAGCAGAACATGGTAAAACAAACAAATAAAAATGGACATCAATATAAGATCAGAAATGCCAAGAAGCCAACCGGAGGTTCTATTAGGACTAAGTGTGTTGGCTGAAATAGGATTATTAACAACATCTGTTTGTAGTGATTTCGTGCTCTTTGAAGAACTCTTGAGGTTTTTCTCCCTTCCGCACTTACTCCTGCGCTCCACAGGATTATAATTCCTAGAAGGGGAAGAAAAGGATTCAATAAAACATAAGGCACAACATGAAAACTATATATGCATGCCATAAAGCCACATATCATACGTCATACGATACAACTCTTGCTACAATGAAGTATAAAATCAGAGCAAGTAGCATACTCATTCATAATGCCTCCATTAACAGAGTCGCAATAACGCTTCAGCCATTGTAGAAATTCCAGATTGTCCAAAGGTCGGCCTTTAACAAGCCTGTTAACTTCGATATGCTGCCACAGGGTAGGAATGTTAGCGAAATGAATGGAAATATATATTGATTGAGCACAACAAAGTACGTTCTTTAGCTAGCTTTTGAACTCATATAAAGGAATGATCTTAAATCATATCATGATTTACAGTATAGGGACCAATCATCCCTTGCCATGTGATCACAAACTTCGCTTTTTCTTATTAAAAAAAAAAGTGATCACTGCCTTATTATTTTATATCAGAGAGAGAAAAAAAATACTGATTAAATAGCACACATACAAATTATTGCAAGCCACTATTATTTCCTTTCTTTGTATGTTCATTATAGCATAGCCTTGTTCCTACCAATCCTTTCAACCGTGTACTGTTTCTGAATCAGTAGTCAAATAATGGTTAGCGGTGAGAATTAAGATGTAACAGATATCATGCACTTCTCGTGGTTGTCCGGCAGTGTCTAAAAGGAAATACCTTCTCAATCTTGAGCTTGTTGAATACATCCTGAAGAATTTTGTAATTCTGGATCATATCATACTCTGATTTCGCATCAAAATTCACCTGGAATCAATCCCAGATTGTAATTGCCCAACAAGCGAATATGATGACATAATATAATCAAGGAAAAGTTAAAGCATGTTGCCACCTTGTGCATTGGAACAACCCCTGGATATGTCATGTCCATGATCTGGCATTGTACAGCACCAGAAGCAGCCTATCCATGAAAATACATCCGCTCATAATCAGAAGCCCAATTTTAATCATAGAAATAGGTAAAGATGAATAAAGTAGGTCAATTTCTTGATCAATATGCTGGAATTATTTGGTAACAAGACAGAATAGCAACCCCAGAAATTAAATACGTGAAATGAAGCCAGGTAACCAATTAAACAAAGAGTTTGGTGCAAAACTATAGTATAACTCCGTCTCTGAGTCGATCTAGGAACTCAGATAATATAGAGTAGGCCGAAGAATAGTTCCCTATGTACGTCGTCCGGTTCAAAAATGATGCAGACAAAGGTAAACATGAACAACTTGGAAATCCCCAAAACTTCAGGAGCTAAAATGTATTACGAATATAAGCAGAAGCACGGCAAGAAAAGCAAAGCGATTTAGAGAAAAAAATTTCACTCAACGTAGCGGCAGATAGATGAAAGGAATAGACCATCGTTCCAAATTTTTTATGGTTTCTTGCGACATTACCAAAACCAGATAAGGCTTTTTTTTTTTTTTTAGTTTGACACAAAATGGTCGGTACCTCCTCAATGCGCGAGAGATTGAGTTGAAGTCTTTTGTTGATCCAAGTCAAAATCTCATTCCTGCCGACAAAGTAAGCACTGTCCATGATACCAATGCTCATCGCCATTTCGACCGGAGACACAGAAAACAAATCCTTCGGGAGGGCCCAGAAAAAATGAGAGAAGTAAATAAGAGGGAAATGGTGATGATGGCGTGGCCTTTAAAGGCACGGGATCGAGATTTGGGAAAGCTCAGAAAAGTTAGCACAAAGTTAAGATTTTTATCTTGGAAAATCGACAGCTAAAACAAATGAATTAAATTGAGCGGTAATGGAAAAGGATGTTGCAAGAGAAGGAAACTACGGGGAATGCCCGCGATCAGAAGGAACTCTCTTGAGTGATATGGCTGCAAGGGAAGGGACGTCGGGGGCAAGTCATGAATGACAAAGCAAGATTAAGAATGAGAAATTTACTTGTAGATCTCAAATAAGAGACTTATTTAATGAATGATCATAATTTTAAAAATATTTATTAAAGGTTCCATTAATAACATGAGATGTTATCAATACAGCGCATGATGTTGTCAATGTATAAGACCTCATGTTGTCAATTGAAGCTTTTGATAAATATTTTTAAAATTGGGACCGTTCATTAAATAACTCATTTGTTCAATGAAGCTCCCAAAAAATTTCCAATTAAGAGTTTAATATGACTCGCTCTTCAATGCGGTTAATGAAATGGAGGGGAACCAATTTTTTTTACGTTTAATCGGTTAATTAACAAATTCTAGGCGTCATTGGTTCCTCAGCAGACTGCAGGTTGTCGGTTTGATCTGTTAAAATGCTGGTATTTAGGTGCCAAATGGAAGATCGGAAGGATTGTACTATTATTATATTTAACCAACAAATGTGGAAGCCTTCATACTTTTTTCCTATAGCTTACTGCAACTAACGAATAAGTTAAAATTTGCTATTCTCTGATACTATTCTCAGCAAAGCCAGAAGCTTCACTTTCCTTTGTCTGCCATTTTAATATGCGTTTCCCGATTCCCAGGCATCTCAATTTTGCCCTAAAAAAAAAAGAATGGCACCGCTGGCTAAATTGTCAAAAGTGCTTATAAGTACTTATAATGACGTTCAACAATATTTTTTCATAAAACAATACAATCTCCTCTATATATTTGCCTCAACTTGTATGAAAGTACTTATAAATACTTCTCCACCACGTTGACAAACATGCATTCACGTGAGTGTATAAATATAAGATAAGGTAGCATCAAAAATCGCAACTTCTGTCCAAACAAATTTTACAAGCTGGAAACTAAAACGAAGAGATGCATGCACATGGAGCACACTCTTCAGTGAGCCTAGTCCATAAACAAATGAAGTTTGTGATGTGTGACGTTGTTGGCAGAACTAGATGTGACTTTAATCTACCTCGAACTCAGAGAAGATTTGGAATGTATTAATGATGGCTTAATATGCCCAGTCTCTTGTCTGTATATTTATAGAGGAATAAATCATATTACAACTGTGCAGGAGAGGTTACATGGATAAGCAAAGTGGGATAGTGAGATCCACAAAAGTAGCAACAACATATCGTGTAAATGGGATCATGGAAAATGGTTGTCTAAAGTGCTTTGGCTTGAGTCATGCGTTTGGGCCTTCTCTTACATGACCCAGTTTCATTCTTAACATCCCCCCTCAAACTCGGCCTTGGTGAGAATGTGAGGCCCAGTTTGCAGCAGAATTCCTGAAACTTGGAAGAAGGCAAAGCTTTCATGAAGACATCGGCAACTTGTTCAGAAGAGGGCAGATATTTCACAACAAGCTGATTGTTCAGGACCCGATCCCTAATAAAGTGCACATCAAGTTCGATGTGCTTCGAACGTGCATGGAAGACTGGGTTTGATGCTAATGTTGTAGCACTCAAGTTGTCGCACCATGCGATTGGTGGCTGGCGGAGATGGATCTCAATTTCAGCAATAAGTTTTGTATCCAAGCGAGCTCAGCAGTTAGCCAGGGAGCGATACTCGAACTCAGCGATAGATCAAGAGACAACCGGTTGTTTCTTGGCCGACCAACAGAGAAGGGAGTCACCAAGGTACACACAATGGCCGCCAACTGATCTCCTATCGTCCGGACAGACGGTCCAGTCAGCATCGGAGAAACCTTGAAGGAAAAGGTGCGTGGCTGGCTTGATGTGGAGAGCAAGACTTGGAGTACCCCGCAGATAGCGAAAGATTCCCTTCACAGCCTTCCAATGAACATCTATGGGAGACGAGAGGAATTGACTCAGCTTGTTTACTACGAACGTTATATCCGATCTCCTGTTGATCAGGTATTGTAAAGCTCCTATTGCTTGTTTGAATAATCTTGGGTCTTTCAAGGGTGTACACCAGTTTTTGAGAAGTGAGTATTGACAGTCATGGGTGTTGGAACTGAACTTGAGTTTGGCATGTTGAACCTATCAAGTAATTCCAGTATATACCTTTCTTACTTGAGGTAGGGTCCTGTCTCATCTCTGAATGCTTCAAACCCTAGAAATTTACTTAGAGAGCCAAGATCCTTGAGTGCAAACTGAGAATGAAGTTGGCCTATGAACAAGGCAAGAGCTTTGTTTGAGTTTCATGTAATAATGATGTCATCCACATAAATTAGGCTAAAAAGGACAAGGGTTTTGCTCTTCATGAAGAACAGGGAGGTATCACATTTAGAATTCTTGAAACTCCAGGTAAGCAAAGTGGATCGTAGCTTATCAAACCTGGCTTTGACACCAAGAGAAGATTTGAAATGTATTAATGATGACTTAATATGCCATGTCTCTTGTCTGTATAAAAATAGAGGAATAAATCATATTACAATTGTATAGTCAGTTACATAGATAAGCAAAGCGGGATCGTGAGATCCACAAAAGTAGCAACAGCATCATGTAAATTTTTTTTGATACAAAAATTTTAGGCAAGGGGTTAGGCTCACCCACAAGCCAAGTGCAGAGCGAAATCTCCCTTCCTCTTAGATCATACCAATGTTGGGCAGGGTGAGCCGTTAATTACCCTCAGGCGTTTACCTAAGCACCCAGAAGCTAGGATGCCTCCCTAAGCGCCGCGACTGAAGCCACAACAAAGTGACATTTCCCGATATTGAACCCTCTCCCTTTGGTGAGAGTGTCTAATACCTTCGCCAGCTGAACCCACGAACGATGGGTAATAGCATCATGTAAATAGGTCCGTGGAAAAATGGTTGTCTAAACTGCCTTGGCTTGAGTCATGTATTTGGGCCTTCTCTTACACGGCCCAGTTTCATTCTTAACAAGCTGTGTTCAAAGAAGTCTATGCACATCTTATTCAGAGATTAAGACATTCCATTTTTTTGCTTAAATCCCAAGAGGCCGTGAGGGAAAACCATAATTAATATTAATAATCAGAGCTTTCGACATCCCTTGGAGTAAAATCTTCCATAGCAATCAGCTCATCACAAAGTCACATGATTGGCTATCATAGACTCAAACTGAACGAAAGCCATTCGTTAGGGGAGAAAAAGACTCTCTCTCTCTGTTGTCTATGGAACAGAATCAATAAAATTAAAGACTCAAGTTCTCATGACATGTGGACGGAGGATGGAGGGTATTAGCTACTATGTATAGATCGATCATCGATGCTCAGCTTCACCACAATGGTAGGCATATTTTTTTTGTTACCCACCTGATTCACCGGAGTTTCACTCGGACTATATCCGGAACCGACTCGCGTTACGCACCTGGCATTTAAAATGCATGCCCCCCCACAATGGAGACGGGGACCCGGGGATAGGTAGGTGTTCTGGGCTTGTGGGCCCATTCCTTACACATTGGTGGGCCTGGGTTTTTGTTGTTTACAAAATTCGGCCTCATTTGAGTTACGGGTTTTCCTTGAGATGAGTGTGTGCTCGGGAACTCTGTTGGGAGAAAGGAGTTACAGTTTTCGAGGTGATTTTATGGATTTCGAGATGGTTTTACAGATTTCGAGATGATTTTTACAGATTTCAATATGATTTTGTTTTGATTTACGTGAACCGTTGAAAAAAATTGAGTTCCCAAACAAGCACTTATGTTAAATTATCAAGAGTAAGGACTAGTTGGTATTACTTTTCTTTTAAAAGCACATGCATCATTCCATTAAAGATAATTTTATTTGAGGCATTATCGAGTATTAAACGTGGATACCTTCAATGGGATTTAAACCTTGACCCGTAATCTGTGAGAGACTAGCCCATTCCACTAAATTTAACTCACGCTGGTAGCTAGTTGGAATAACTTGTTCAAATATGTGTCCATGCATTCATAAAGATCCAAACTCATAACTTTGTATTTAAATAGCCAAAAGCTCATTCTAGCGTGACAAACGTCATATTGATCCAATTTAATTTGTACAGCTATGATGCAAAACAATGAAGGAAATGCAAAACAAGAGATCAGAGGACCATATATGTCATAATGTTGAAAGTAACGTTCACAGATAAATTTTTTTTGATATATACTCACTTTAGAGACAACAAATCACTTTAGAAAGGTAACGCCTAACCGGATAAGATATACTGCGAGTTTGTTTGATAGAAGTTCATTTTCGATGGAATGCCTCATTGCAGGGAAATTTTCAGGCTTGTTGGGATCACTCTAGCCTACTCTAGCCTATTTAGTGTGCAAGTTTAAAAAGAACTTCTTTCCAACAGTGTATATAAGTTAAGATAAAATCATTTCAAAATTTATAAATTTCTTTTTCTCAACGGATTCTCAACTATACCGTATTCATTCTTTCTCCCACGACGACAACAAAATATTAGTTTATTTATACCGGGGCGACGAGAGCAATAAATAACATTTACTACTAATATACATCTAAGCTTTTTCACTCCAAAAAAAAAATATACATCTAAGCTTTTATTAAATTGGTAAGAATCCTTGACCCCAGAAAAAAGCAGGGTTAGCCAGAGTCCTTAACTAGTCAGACGGTGGATTTTGAACAGCAGGAAGAACGCGGCTTTGCCTTCGCTGTTGGCGCCCTGGCAACTTAGGAACCATGACACACTCAAAATAAATAGATAGATCGATAGATAGTTAAACATCATCATCCTGCCAAAAAAGGATTCATC
>JANTPZ010003316.1:0-17416 GCA_025593235.1 Vachellia pachyceras
CATATTGAAAACCGTAAAACCATTTTAAAATCAGCAAAATACCTCAGAATCTGTAAACTCATTTCTCGCCCAACAGAATTCCCAAACACACTAATAATCATTTAGATAATTAAATTGGGTAATTAAATAAAATGTCATGTGTAAGTCTCATAGTCAAGTTAGGCTTAATCCATGTAGGGCTATTGACTCGATCAGTCATTATTTATAGGTCTATTACATACTTTGATTGTGGGTAATATTAACATATCATAGACTGAGTGAGAGAGGACACAGACCATCAATACTCATTTTCCGAGAGTTCCTTAACTGAGGATGACTTTTTATCGATTGCCAATTTGCCAATGAGTATTGATGGTCTGTGTCCTCTCTCACTCAGTTTGAAACCTAGATTTCAAAATCTCGGTTTCAAACCTAGATTTTTTCTTTCCTATTTTTTTCTTATTTTTTCTATTTTTCATCTTTTCTACTTTTTTCCTTCTTTTTCTTTCCTCTTTTTTACCTTTTTTCTCTTTCCTCTTTTCTACTTTTTCTTTCTTCTCTTCTATCTTTTCTACTTTTCATTCTCTCTCTCCTTTTTCCCACCTACTTTTTATTTTGGAATCCATAAAAACTAATAACTTTCCAAATATAAATCACTTTTCAAAACCTAGGTTTTGCCTTGAAAACTGTTAAAGCTATTTTTCAAAATCTATTCTTCAAAACCTATATTTTACCTCAGAATCTGTAAAAGCTATTCTGAAAATGGCTTCTAAACAAGCCCTTAAAGGAAATGATAGTGAATATATATATATATATATATTAAAAATAGCAATTTTAAAGACGGAATCATCTATTTCTAAAATTTAATTTAGAGATTGGATCATTTATATCTTTTTGAAAGACAACAAAAATATTACATGTCATGCTCTTCTCGTTATTAATAATTTTAGTAAAGGTAGAAATTGGGATATTGAGTATATATATGAAAATGTTTGCAGACCAGAGAACACGATAAACATGTAAATAGTGGAGACGTGTATTTTTCTAAAACCACAAATTAAGCACTAAATTTTCAATGAGGGCAAGAAAAAGAAGACGAAAAACGAAGAAGAAATTAGTGGAAAGGATTTGAAAGCTGTGATCGAGACACACACATGATAATGTGATCCAATTAAAACCACCCGTTAATTCTTCCTATATATAATTAATTATCATCTTGTTATTATCAAAATCGATGGATTTTTCACATTAATTAGAATTAAATGATATATTAAGTGTCATGCCTTTGTGTCTCATAGCTATTCCATCCAACATTGAAATCTGAACTACTGCAATTATCTCCATAGATTAAAGTTGTGTTTGTTATGTGAATAATTCCGTATGTTAAGCTGTCAGGTGAGCTTGCTAACCAACAATTAATATAGTGGTTAAACAGCAGTCTCGTGCCTCTGTCTAAAAGAAAAATTCTGGTAATCATCCATATAGTATGTATATAAATTGCACATTAATTGGATTTGCTAATTAATCAAATTTAAAGTTATTTTACCAAAGTTTTTCTGATTGACATGTGTAGCACTATTTTTTCCTGCGAGCTGGAGATAATGAGCAATTAATCCAGAACTTTTTGTTTCAAATTAAACATAGACATATATAGTACCTGGACCAAAAAAAAAAAAGACACATAGTGCAATGATCCATTATGACCCGCAGTTTAGTAAGAAAAGCACTAAAAAAAAATCGGAATGGATCAATACAAAGATATGATTATGTTTAATAAAAAATGAAAATTTGGATCAATCAGGTCGAACCTGAAAAATCCGATTGCATAGTAGAAAAAAAAGGTTCATAATCTTTACATATGATTAATTTAAAACTATTAGCTTCTTAAGCCCAAGCAAGGGCACTACTAAATTGTTTCGAAATTTAAATTAATCTAGCTATATAGCTGAAGGAAGACAAAAAAAATTACTCCTGTTTACTTCTGTCAATTTTTAATATGGTAAGTGTAATGTGTTTCCCTTAATTAGTTCCTTTTCCTTCATCTTCCATAATCCTATCCAAATGAAACAAACGCATGTGCGTGTATTTAGTTTACCTGAAACAAGAGGTTTAGATTTTGAGGGGGGGAAATCATTACAAAATTAAAATAATTAATTAATAACGGTCCTTAAAAACTTTCAGAATACTAAAGGGATATATGTGTGTGTGTGTGTATATATCAATCATCTAGAACTCTAAGTAAGGAACTACTTATAGAGAGAAGAAAATAGACAAATCTCTACCCTGAAATGGAGCCGCTACAAAAAATGTGACTGATTAATTAACCAGACAAGCAAATATCTTTCGCTACCAAAAAAATATCATTTAGTGACAGAAAAATCCATTGCTAAATCGTTATTTTTAATAAGAAAATTTTCAATAACGATCTTTATTTTAGTGATGGAAAATAGCATTTAACGACGGAACGAAATTTTTTTGGTAGTGTTTTGACCAAGTAGAGATATCTACTACTTCATATTTTGCACTTCCATTCCAAGAGAACTTTTCCTTTCCTTTTCCATTTTTAATATGCCAATCAGTTCATGAAGTGACATTAAGTTTGGCTAATTCGAATTGGATTGAGTGAGGTTAAATCACATGTGGATGTGGTGGGAACTATATAATTTTCATCCTTCACGCTACTTGATTAAAAAAAAGGCCTTTTCAAGAGGATTGTGTGTGGAGAATAATCTCTCCCTTTCCTTTCACATCTTCCTCATCATCGCCCTCTGTGATCATTATATCAACATTTTAACAGTTCAAATTTTTTTTATTTCATAAAACTATTATAAAAATATTAAGTTATAAAAAATTATAATAATGAATGAATTTCAAATAGCTAAATTTTTTATATAAATAGTGTAATACTGCAATAAAAAATAAGAAAGTATTTTTTTTATAAAACCAAATCTCAACCATTCAAATATTGATCTTATAGTTAAAAATGGATGAGAAGTGCATAGAATGGACTATTCGGGCGCACGTGTGAGTATTTATTTGTGTGTGTGAGAGGGGGGGTACGAACAAGTTACAAGAGGGGGTATTGATACAAATGCATCATCAACGCTATCTATAATTTCCATTGTACATCTCATTTGACGACAAGAACACACACTTTTTTGGATCATTTAATTATTAAATCTCTTACAATCTCTTACAAGCGCATGTATACACATGGAAAGTATAAAGTACGGACCCAAACCCTGATGCTTAGATGGATTACTAAGAATTCAATGGAAACAAAAAAAAAAGAACAAACTTTATTCATAATATTGAAAGGGTAATTAACCCTTTTAAATTACTACATAGTGAAGTTAAATTAACAGTATTATCCCCTCCAAAACCCCCAAAAGAAATAATAGAACGTCGAACGTACAGATGGGTGTTACGAAAGGGTCCACACACACACACACACACACGTACATACATACAGGGGGAGGGGGTGAGAGGGGGAGGGTTTCTGAGGACGCATGCCTGTTTTAGACTCCATAAATAGAGTTCAAGCTTCTGAGGATTCTGACTTTAGCTTCAAGTAAAATGATGTAATTCTGAATGCTTTGGAAGAGAGCTTGAACGTCCATTCCATGGTTTCCAGGAACAGTCCTCTGAAGCTCCTTAAGCTTCCTTTGTAAGGAAGAAGAAGAAGAAGAAGCTTTAATGGTGGCATTCTCCTTCTTTGCCAAGCAAACCTTGGCCCTCCTCTTCCTTCCTCTAACATACAAGCCTCCTCTTCCCCATTTAGAACAACGCCTTCTGCTCATATTTTGCTTCTGTGCGTGCGTGCGTGAGTGTGAGTGAGTGAGTGAGAGAGAGAGAGAGGATAATAAGAGAGAAAGATATATGGCTTAATCAAAGAGGCCTAGAGTGGTTGTGCTTATATAGGCAAAAAAAAAAAAAAGCAGCAGCAGCAGTATACTCTACATGCAACTATCTCTCAAAAAAAAAAAAAAATTGCATTTCACTCATTACATTACATTGATAGAGAATGATAGAGTTATGTCCTTCTCCAACAGTTGTTTCGTTTGTGGGTGATTTATATTGACGCATCGATCACCCCCACCCCGGAATCTAGCTATATTAATATTACTCTCTTGTGATAATTTCTTATGAAGAGAGAACGATCCAAGTTGAGAGTAATAATTATAATGCTCTCTCACAACAACTACTTTACAGTTAGCATATTGAGAAGATATACATGTTTAACAAAAGTGACATTCAAATCTGTCCCCAAAGAAAATGACTATATATGTAGAATAATTAAAGATGAAAATTTTCCCGCCATATTACATATGAGTTTAGTTTAGACAGCTTTATTTTAATCATCTTTTTGCTTTGATTGTATATAGAATGCATGTCATTGCACTTTGGGTCCACCCTTGATGACAAGATTATATTACTTTAATTAGGGTTTCTATTCAATTAAAATACATAAATTATATTAGAATTCACTTTTTTTTACTATATATCAGGTTAATTACAAGAATTATCGAATTGAGGGGGAAGTGGGAAGCAATTCCTAATTATGAGTGATTGCAACTTTTCTAAAATATCTTCGACTCTGTCATTAATTCCTCCCCCGCGACTGGTGCGTTTTCCGGCTATCTTGATCTTCTCTCTTTTACGTGTGCAACCGCAGAGTTTGGAGGCTTGCCAGAGCCACATGCATATACTCAGGATTTGGAAAGAGAGAAACGACAGCCAAGCTTTTTTATTTTTTTAATTGAAAGAGATATGTGTACATGTATAGGACTAGACTTATTACACTATAGAGAATATTTGAAATTATTTAGGAGATACAGCCAAATGGAACCCACCTTCAATTATATCACAAGGTTTCAATTTATTTACTGACCCAAAAAATTCCACGACATTATAAAATTCAAAACTCTGAAACGTCTCTTCAAATGAACAAGTCAGAAAATGGACCACACACAGTCATATCACTCCCATTATAATTGTTTACATGCACACAATACTGCATTAGAGCTATAGCTAGCTAGTATCTCCTTGCATAAGAGTTTTTACCTGTAATTATAAGATAATTTGTTGTTACCATAGTGGGAAGGTTTTGGAAGATATTAAATTGGACATATCAGAAGCAAAACAGTTGTTAGGGAATGGAAATGAGTAGTGATGAGAGAAGGGATAAGGCAAGAAACATATATATATATATATATAGAGAGAGAGAGAGATGAAGTAGTAGAAAGGAGCGGTTGGAAGGTGAACAAAGGTATTGATTGTGGCATATGCTAAAGTCGCCATCAGAGCAGCGCTCGTGCGTGTGTCTACCGCGATGTTTTGGCTTTCTGAGGGAATTGCTATACGAAATAGGGAAATGCAAATAGAGAGATCATAATCAGTCATCTTCTTCCTCTTCCTCCGGTCGTTTGGTTCTTCCCACCTGCAACTATATACAGCGAAAACGACACTACTCTTTGTTCATCATTCACATAAACAAGCCATAATTAAAACCCTGTTTCAATATCCCACAGGACCCACAAACCCAAAATAAAGAAAAGCTTAAGAGAAATGCCTTACCCACACTCGTCTTTCTCTCTTAAAAAACGTCTATATGTGTTGGTGCTGCTGACACTTGGCCACATCTTATTAGATTACTTATCCTTAAAGTGGGTTGCTTGCTTCAAATTCAAACAGTATATCATTTATACTTTATTGGTTGTGTCGGTAACTTTTTTCTCAGATTGCTCATACATAAACTCAACTATGCCTTCCCCCCTTTCCTCATGCACTGTTAATCAGTTCAAATTTATATTCAGAACCTAATGAGTCTTTTTCAATATCCATAGCACTCTTGAGCTTGAGGTCATAATTAACCTGAATCTCAAGGGAATACAACTCATTTAAATTTTTTTGTACAGCCAATCGTTAAATAATTCTAATTGATATTTCGAACCTAAATTTGCATGATCTGTAAGCAATCAAGGTGAAGTTTCTGGTGAATCTTTGTGGATGTCCAAATCAATTCACAATGATAATGAAGACGAGTCCTTATAAGACATTGTCACTGCTTAAGTCAAGCGATTTATCTATATATGATCAAATATGAAATTTAGGTGAGCTAATGATTCCTATGTAAAAGGATAATAAATGACATAATTCTAAATAAAATATCTTAAGCATAGATTATTCAAAAGATTATATGAATGTGAAAACCGACCTTGGGAAAATTACCTATATAAATCCAAGCCATGCTCATATACTATTCAATTATATCGGATATTAGATATTGTTAAAAAAATTTGAGAATAGCTTCATAGTGAAAATACTAATCAATACAGTTATATGTATATATCATCAATTTATGTGTACATATATCTTACACACTCACACTACACGCTAGTTAGTATTTTTTAACCATAATATAGTAAAAATGTTATTCTCATTTCTAATATTTTCGAGAACTTTATATATAGAATCTATAATCTATATGAATAACGTGACATAATTTGAATAGCCAATAATTTAGATTCAATCGGTGAATGAAATGAACAGGGTTGGGGTCGTACAATTATGAAGACAATTAATTGGCCATATTCAGGGATACGGACGGCCTTGGTTCTTATCAGGAGGTGATGAACTTGGAGCTCGATCGATTTCTGACAAGCAAGGTCCAATCAAAAGGACAAAGTACCTCTTAGAAACCCCCCAAATGAAGATACAATCATAGAGATGATTTTTTTTTAGCTTCAGAAAGTAGCAGATATGGCTCTTGCTCCTTCACAAAACAGCGTGAATGATCGAGGAAGAAAGAAGGGAACCCATCAACACGCATCCATTCAAAGAAACAGTGATAGATAGAACTCATTGATTGGATATAAGAGAGGGAAGAGAGGGTAGTCGTAGCTTGTAGAGTCTAGTGAGAGAGAGGAAGAGGCCGTAAATTGCTTGACTTTTCTGTACTGCTTAGCTGTGATCTGTGTGTGACGATGCATGTGGTCTCTTTCTAGCGTGACGACCATCTGAAGCTCTCCAAAAACACCAGCCTAGCCCAGATAAAGATTGATGTTTTCTACACACTCCATTATTAATTCCTATTATTACTTCCACTGTCCTGTTCAACTATTTTCAGCCAAACACTTCGTGGGAGCTCTCCCGATGTTAATTTAGATACCTCATTACCAATCAATATGCTTGTTTGGAAGCACTTAATTCTCACTTAAAAGTACATTCAATAATATTTTTTGTAAAACGAGATAATTTTATCTACATGTTTATATCGGCTTGTATAAAAGTATTTCTCTACTGCTTTCTCAAACGGACCCAATATTTGCTCTACCAAAACACATTTGATTTATTCGTGATTCTATTGAAAGCCCTGAAACAAATCCTCCTTGTTTTCCTTTAATTAAGCCCATCTTGTGCCAGCATGACAAATGCTTACTTTGGGAGAGAGAGAGGGCATCACATAGCTTATACCGATAGCAGTACGTTGTATACGATCAAGTTTACTTCTCATCTCATTTCCAAAACGGCATTACTTTGAAAAAAAATAAATTAACATGAAATAACTTGCGTGAAATATATAATTGACGTATCTCTCTCTTTAAACTTCTAATATGTGCATATAATTCGTTTTTTATTTGTCTTAAAATTTAATTGGGGAGAGCCGTATGTATTTGGGTGATTTCCAAAGGGCATGCTTTTTTCTGACAAAAAAAAAAACATGCTTTTGGAGAGAACGTGGTTTTGGACAAAAAAAAACCTAAACAATCTCATTTTTTTTTCACAATGACTTTTTTCTCCCAAACCTATGATATATTACTTATTTGGAAATACCGTTTTCCCAACGATACACGTAAATCGAGATAAAAGTATCTCAAGATCTGTAAAAACTATCTTGAAATCCATAAAAACAACCTTAAAATCCATAAAACCATATTAAAATTCATGAAATACCTCAAAATCTGTAAACTCTTTTCTCTTAACGGAATTCCCAAACGCACACATAGTTTTTTAGTAGCTATCCAAACACTATTCTTTCCAGAATTCATTCTTAACAAAAAAAAAAATTATACTTTGAGGTGGAAAATATGTTTTTCATAAAGATACATTTTATCAAACCTTTTGAAAGCTATTTTTGAAAACATACTTTTTAAAATCACTTTTATCACATCTATGGTATAAATCATCCTCTAAAAACTAATCCAGAACGAAGGGTGGAGGTTGATAGGTAAGGAGGCATATAGCTGGGGGAGTGGGCATATAGGGAGGTGTGGAGGAAGTATTAAATGGGACACACGTGCAAGTGCAACAGCTTTCAATTGGCTCCTTGATTGGGTATCGTACATACATAGGCCTCTTGCCTTTCAAGTTCCATTCAATGCCTATCCCATCCATATCCTTAGGATCAATGCATGTGCACCATTACGAGAGCTCCCCGATTCTTGTAATTTTAATGTCCCCCACCTCACATTTCTTCACTTCTCTTTTTCATTATGCCTCCTTATGCCTTTCCAAACTGCTATCATAACCCTCACCTAATTAGTTTATTTTAAATAATTGTATGTTATTCATACCGAATTTTTTAGATAAATTTAGTCTCTTAAAATGAAAAAGTGCCTTCTGTTAGGCTAATCACCCACTAAATGTTTGTTTGAATTGACATGGATAAAAGTATAACTTTAATCCCAACAAATTTTTGCAAAGTGAAATTGTGTAAAAGTTGATTAATATAATGTAATTTATGTGTGAATATACTTTTTATAAGGAAAAAAAAGTCAGTTCTACGTAAATTTTTATACAACCTTTATTGAAAAAATTAGTTTCAAAAGGTTCAATTTTTTTTTAAAGAAGCTACTTAAGCTTTAAAGTGACTTTTAGCAAAATAAAAATTATTCCCAAAACTACCAAACGTCGTTTTTTTAATCTAACTTTTTCCTGTTCCAATCAACTTTTGAGACTACGTGAAGCCATCCCAAGCAAGTCCGTACATCTATCTCTTCCAACAGTAACCCTCGAACAGTTGAACCATCATATGACATGGGATTCGATCGAGTGTACGACTTGCAACTCCTTGCACTTAATTCCCAATAACCGTTTGTTTGAAACTTCTCCATAATAGCTGGATTAGACATTTCAACAATTCAAACACCTAAATCTTACATAACCAACATTCCAACCAAAACTTGAATAGGATTTCTATACCCCTAGAGTCATGTCATTTATAATCTATTAATCCGTTTGAGAAAACAATATAGGAATTATTTTATATTTTACGAGGTAAATATATGAAAAATATTATCTCAATTTATAAAAAATACTGTTGAATATGTGTTTAGGAAGTCCAAATACTTTCCCAAACTGGCCACATATTTGTAACAATAGCGACACATCCAATTACATCTGCATCTGGAACTCACTTCTTCATTTCACATTTCTCGTGTTCTTTTTCCCCACATCTTAGTTCTCATTCAATATGCTACAAACAAATGATTTTACGGCTCCGAAGGTTCCAAAATAATTGTCACAAGTGACGAATTACAAACCAGATCAATTAGAAACAGGCTTCATCCACGACAAGCAATACTCTGGTTTGGTACATGTTCAGTATCGCCCATCTCCAATTCCATCAAATATTTTGAGTATTGTACAAATCGGAAAATACCCACCCGTTAGAACAGCACAAAGAAGCACCATGTCACCAAATTATCATGAGGACTTGATCCAGCAATCCGTTTCATCACATGACTGCCCAGTCCAATCATTAAGGAAACAACTTGAGAGGAACAAGCCAAGTTCCTCTAATCCCACTATTCTAATCATAGCATTGGCTATATGTTGACATAACAGGTTAGGCTTAGCTTTGAAGAGACGTCCAAACTACCAAATGAAATAACTCAACCATAAGTGCAGCTAGTAAAGGAAGGTTATAATAACAATTACATGTGATGTTCTAATTAAAAGGGGGCTAACTGCTGAAATTATGCATATATTCATCATTTGTACCACTAAAACAAACTGTATATGAGAAATAACTTCTACATTTTTTCAGATTCCAAACTTCCAATCAACAACGAGCTGTTAAATGAGTTGCGGGTGACATTCCCTGCAGCACAAAAAGAAGAACCTCATGTTTCTAGTCGGATTTCATACAAAAGCTTCTAAGGCATGCCATACTATAACTGTGCAGAGAGAAGATACATTTCAGAAAATAGGTGACCCAACCAGGAATCCCAAAATACAAGCCTTTCCAAATCAGAGGACACCATGTCTTTTAATTAGTGAAGTTAATCAAACAAGACTACGATAAATTATTTTGCTTCAAAGTTTTATCTTATGTCTAATGCCCTTTCAAGCTCACACGGAACTTTGATTAACGTAACTGGGAAGGTCATATACTTGAATAAAGAAGTCAGGATCCACTGGCAGTAGATTGGACCCGCATATATAGGAAAATGAATTGTCAAATGCGCAACTAATACCTGGAGCAGAATTAGAGTGACAGGTTTGGTATACAGTGTGTTTAACAGTTTCTGTGTGGCCTTCAAGATGCGTATCAGAGGGGCCTGATCGAGGAAGATGATTTTCAGACCTTTGATTTGCATTTTCTAAATGGTCAGCTGGTTGATTCACTTTCATAATCAATCTTGTCGTTGATACAGACATCCTTATCCTTTCACTGTACAGCAAAGACTCTGCACTTATCACCAAAAAAAAAGTTTAATCTTCTAGAAGTCACAATACAAGAACTAAGGAAATGAAGGGGGCTTTATGTAAAGAGCATAATAAGAAGAAATTCATATAGATATATCATCAAAAAAATGGATTTGGAGCAATATAATCAATTGACGATAACATTGACATCCCTCAAAAAACTTTTGTATCTGTAAATATCTATATATACAGTGTAACTAATAGAAATGTCCTCTTTTACATCTCTGACGAGACAATGTTCTATAAATCTCCAAGGAACAGCACAGCTTCAGAAGAAGTAATAAAAAATTTCATATGAATGTGAAGACTAGTGGCCATGCCGCTTAAGGGACAAAATGAGCGGAGCAAATAAACATGGAAGGATTTGCCAAATAACTTTAGCATCTTGTCACAGAGCACAATATCCCTTACACAGGTAACCTTAAATTAACTAGTTAAACGAAAAAAAATTAAAACATAATTCTGGGTACTGAGAAAAGGTTGTGAGAAAATACAAAACCGATGGTAAAAGAATCCCGATAGATGACTATTCTCTACATTTCTAACTAAACTGATTGGTAGATTAAAAAAATTGTTGACGCACTCCCTATTTTTTTTAACTTTAACTGAGATCCACAAAAGAAAATTGTATATGCAAGCATTATTGCAAACTGTTATATAATTTAAGTGGATGACAGAGTTGCGATAATTATATTTCATCCACTTAAATTGATATGATTCTGATATAAAAATCAATATATGTAATAGATATGCAATCCTTTTTCACATCAATCTGCAGGAAAATTTGGATTTCGAGGTCCACTTAATCCTTACAAGATAGGATTCTTCTATATGTATAAATAGGAAGGGAAGGGCTATTAGCGGCAAGAAGCAAGTTACAGGGCATCGATAGAATCCGTCTTTTGGACATTTTCCTTAATTGTTTTCTACCGGTAGTTGAAACGTCAAATCAGCTCTTCTGAATTTCAGATCTTTCATGATTTTATGGCATTTCAAATAGTCCAGGGAAAGAATTGTGAGACAGAATACTATGACATTGCTGTGATCTTCAACTCTAAAAAAAAAAATGAGAGCAAACCGAAAAATATGGAAGAACCGAAGAATAGACCGAGTGGAACCAATGAGCCCAAGCGCTATTCAGACAAAGTTGACATAAAGGTGGTAGTAACTTTATGCTTTCATGTGCGCGCGCGCATAAGAAGAAGAAAGCATACCTTGAAGTGGAGGAGGAGGAGCAACTATAGAAGCATACATACAAACATCAGATTTCATATAATCACCAAGCTGCTCCAGGAACGGCTTGTTTTCTGCAATGGGTTTTTTAAATTCGACCACTGTCTCATTAAAAAAAAGTTATATTAAACCAAAACCCAATCAAAAAGAAGGCGAAAGAACAAATTTTGTGGAATAAACTGACCTCTAGTTGGAGAAGTAAGAGGATGAGGCGAGCGAAAATCAGTGGGCACAATAGAGAGCAAAGGAGCATAAAAGAAAGTATCGGATTTGAGATAATCGACGACCTTTTTCACAAAATGCTTCTTCCCATTCTTGAAACCTTTCGTCTTGTGAACTCGCAGGCGTGTTTTGTTCTCCATTTCTCACCTTTTCTCGACATGAAACTCAAAATACGAGCATATGGCTTGTTCAGGAGGGAAGAATGAAATTCCCCCGTAATGGCGGTTACACAGAGAGAGGGGGGGTTCCCGAAGGGCACACGTGTCTTCTTCTGAAGAAACCACTATGACGTGTCATTTTGCTTTATGGGTCCGAACTCGTAAGGGCATGTACAAGAGGCCAGATCAAGAGCCCAACATGTTGTCAGCCTAAAAAGGCAGCCTGTTGGGCCCAATGCTTCTTTAAAGGAATCATATGATCCACCGTATGAAAATTCCTGGGCCCACCGAGACTTCTGGAATGCAGGCCGAGAGTGATCTTCTATTCTTTCTTTTGAGAGATGAAAATCAGGTAGATACGAGCGGATTAATAATGACTGCGACGTTAGATTCTGAATCTGACACTGAAAGGCTTACACTTATAAAATGATTTTTCTAAAAGAAAATTGGAAACTTAATTGTAAATTATCTGAAACCTCATTTTTAAATGTATTTTATTTGAGTTATAAAATCCAAAAGCTTAATTAGTGATCATGGACAGTAAATCAGGGGTGCTTGGCTTTTTTTGGTACAATTGTTTTTTTTTGGTGAAAAAAAAAATCAGCAATAAGTACCTAAGTCATTCAATGCCATGTTTAGAATTTAAGGTTTTTTAAGCTCATTATTTGTCATTCTCAGAAGTATGAACCTGGATCGAAAGAAGAAGCAACAAAACTAAGCGAGCTTTCTCTTCATGATACATATAAACACTTGGAATATCACAACATCACCAATGACAGTATAAAAAAGAAACAAAGCATTATAATAAAATTGAAACTACATCTCAATTAATTATGACCCTCCAAAACAGAAAAGAGAGCCATACGCACATTAATTAAAATGTTGCTTCAAAGTTAAGTAAACTCTCCATCATCCTGTGAGAGAGAGAGAGAGAGAGAGAGAGATCAAATTTTGATTAGAGAAGGGTTTGAGGAGACAGGTCTTAGACCGTGTTTGAGTGCTGCTTTCCACACAACATCAATCCTCTCAACGTCTATGGCTCCAACTTCATGATGACTCCATCCTTCAAGACTATGAACCATTCCTCCCGCATGACACGCATGCACCACACCCCTCTCCAACGTATACTACAGCCAATCAATAGAAATATTTTAAGACAAAAATTATAAATTTAGAAGATACGGTGAAATGATGTCTTGTATTCAAAGTTAAAACAACCCACTTGTTTGTTTTGATCTATTCCATACTTGGGACCAGAGGAGTATCGGATCTAGCAACACATACTAGTCAATGGATTAACCCATGTTCTTTCTTTCTTTTTTTAGAAGTTATATGTAGATGGCTTGATGTATGACAAACCTTTTTGGTGGAACCAGTTTATGTGGGAGTTAGTTAATTGAAAGGTAGGGCTCATTGCTTACCTCGCAGTAGCCAAGGCCTTCCACATCATCAGGCACTCTCATGGCGGCTAGATCGCCATAAGTGCAGTCTCTTCTGAAGTGTAATATAGGAGGAACAACAAACTGATGAAAGTGGGTTCCACTTGGTGCCCAGCTTTGCTCCCTCGGCGTTATCCACTTCCCAACAATCCATGTCTGCAATTTTACGTTCATTAATGGCACATAAATTCTTCACTCACCAAAAGGCGAATCATCAAATGGCAGTCTAATTCTGAGAATGTTAAACTAATGAAAAGTTCACTTCAGCAACCAAAACTATATTATAGTTAGTTAATTAATAATACCTTGCAGTGTTGTGCTGCTTGGTATTTTGTGACCTGAACAAGATAGCTTTGGTGTTCTGGAGAGGCTTCCCTTTGAATGCTCTTGAAACGATCCGTTGAAAATGTCAACATCTGCAACCACAATTATGTGATTTCAAATATTCAACTTGTGGCCACGTCTCTCTATTTCGAAAGAACTAGACAAAACGAACCCACGCGCAAGTGAATGGCTTCAAGATGGAAAGCGTATTTATTATTATCACTGAGCACATGGGCATGCACCACGAATGAACTGATGTTAGATATACACAGAATCACGGGTTCCCCCGTATGGACCTCATGCGGTGGGGTTGGCGATCTCATCATCATCATCATCATCATCATGTCTCACATCTATTATTATTGCTAGTTGCTACTTCCTAACAACTGAGTAGGTAATGAAATTAATTCCATGTCGGATATATATCACAATAGAATCTGCTCCCTATATTAAATACACCCAACCACAATATTCGTTACTTGATATAAGAACCGCTTTAGAGGGTTTTATTATATCAAGGATAAGAAGAATAATATAATATAATGATTCCTCTTATTTTTCTTATAAGATATTTAGCATGGGAGATTTTTGGTTATTTTGATAAAGCACCATATGGTACTCTTTCATGTTCTAAACATATAACTTATTGTCTTAATTTGATTAGATTAATGATGCTAATTAAGTTAATTTATATGACATTTTTTCTAAAACATCTTAATTATCTTTCTTAATTTCTCAATTCTCTCTTAATTGATTATTGTTAAAAGACTATCATTATGGGTAATTTCAAAAAATGGTAAAAATTAGAAATATATCATATGTTCAAGGCCAAGGTTAACTCCCTGAAGTCCTATATTAAGCAGCGGAAGAGTATATATCAAGTACGTATTTCCCATATTGCCCTCATTCAAGGGGGCTTCTCAAAGGATTAATATATGGGCAAAGTTAGAAATTTGTTCATTTTCAAATTGAGTTATTGAGCTTTAAATCTCTTCTTTTCAGATTGAGTTATTGAGCTTTAAGTCTCCTCTTGATTTTGGTTAACGTGCTGAGGGCGACTTATTAAAAGAAGTAAATCGGAGTAAGATGGTACTTACCAAGACCCTGACTTTCTTTCGGCAAAGGTAGAGGGCAATTGCTCTTCCGAGCTTAGAAGTGGCACCAGTTAAGAAGACCTCATTGACATGTTGAGGGATTTCATTGAGGATGACAGCAGCAGTAAGAGTGTTTCCATGAACAACTCTAACCCTAAGGTTTGGGTGTTTGTCCACAAACAGCTTCCCACCTCCGTTCAGAGATTCGTTCTGTGTACATACAAAGCCATCAATGGTTGCAATTTGTTCATTAATGTGGAAGCAACAATCCCAACTCTTCTATGAGCGTGAAAATTAAACTCAGTCACTGTTACTATATATTCATACGAAATGCATTAAATGTTGGATCTAAACAGCGGTACTTCATTGAATGATGCACCTGTGCACAGTTAGAACCACTTCAATTTAGATGTACTCTTTGGTTTGGCCCATAGATAATTTTTTTCTTCATTAAATGTAATGGCTTCTTCTCTTAATGCTGCTTCATTGAAAATCAGGCCAACTATAATAATGATGAACTCACACTAACTGCACATTTCTCACCCACCATGTTATTTCAAGATTTTGGAACCATCTATACAAATTTTTACTACATATTACTATTTGTCTTTATCTTTGAAATTGTCAAACGTGTCGTAAAAATTTTCTAATAGATTCTTACACACATTGCTGAACAGCAAGGATCAAAGTTCTCTTTTTAAAATGATTATGTCTTTACTTGGACTGTTAGGCAATGCCAGTAGGTCTCCTTGGTTTTCCATATCTTTTTCAGAAAGATACGTCTCTTCACTTGACAGTTTGGATTTCACTCCAAAATTGACAGATCCCTGTACCTTTAAACAAGGGTCCCGAAGTTGCCAGATGTCTATATATAACTTATAGGGCATTAAAACCCTCAACAACCTTGCCCACATTATACCTCAACCAAGTTAATTGAGATCTAATATATACATTATATATGTATATGTATGTATCTATCTATATGGATACATGTATGAATGCATTACTGTTAACTATAGAAGTACAACGCATAAATGCAAACCTTATTCAAGGCAGCGAGGCTGATGACTTTAACCCCAATTCTATCAGCCCTAAGGATTGCTTCCTCAATGTGGTTATTGATGCCCTTAGCAGCAAACGGTAAGAAATACTGTGAAAACACCAAAACACAATTAATAAGAAACATGAATTCTTCAGCTTCCCGTTTTCCCCTCTTGCATCATTCAAAGTCAAGTAAAGAAGATGAAAAGACAAATTTTTCTGAGCTCTACCCACCTGAAAACCAATCCTAGGGACCACCCATGTTTGGTGCAGGCGACCTCTGAGGTTGTAGAAGCTATGTAAATAGGTTTTGGAGAAAGCCCACATGACAAAGATAACCATAAGAACAGTTGGCCACAATGGAACTATGAACATCCTCATTGTGAATGGCAAAGAAGCAAATGATCTAAACACAAACGCAGAATGCAAAGAGGACGCCACATCCACTGCATGAGCCAGGAAAACAAAATCCGGTACCTTCCCATTTTTCCCTACATCAATATAACACACACAAGTTTCACATAAGTATATGTATTATAAAATTAAGATTAAATAATTTTTAGTATTAATAATATGAAATCCTGTTATATATATTCCAACCTGAACTGAATTCCTTGTGCAATTCCCATGATTTGTCGTTAAGAGTGTCGCCTAGTGCGTCAAAAAGAGGTATGAAGAGGCAGAAATTAGTGTCCTTATCAGTATGGTGTAGGCTGTGATATCTGCATAAAACAAAAGAACAAGTAAATACGTGTGTATGTGCGCGCGCAACTTAGGGACGTATAATTGAAGATTCCTGAGATTGTATATAGCGGAAAATAAGGAAACTTACGTGGGTGTATAAAGCATGTATCGCAGAAAGGGAAATTTGTCAAACAGTTCACGTGGAACAATTTCAACATTGGAGTGGCCCAAGCACCTCAGAAAATCAAACATCAACAAGTAGCCATAGATCAAACGCACTGATCCATATCCAAAAAAGCAAGTCCCAAGGATCGGAATTGCGATGATTGCTGTCAAAACAAGATGCTCCAAAGGCGTTGCATTTCCAGCTGAAGCAAATTAGAACAAGTTGAACTAGATTGAGATTGAGGAACACGAGGAGCAGGATATAAATATACACACGTATATATATGATTTGATTTCAAAAGATCAGAGGCATCTCACCTGTAAATGACTGAGGTACAGGGGATGAATGGTGAAATGAATGATA